>CABFOW010005238.1:0-45049 GCA_902141385.1 Timema californicum
TAATATTTAGCACCGCGTCTTACTACCCGTTCGGGTTATACGCTTTAAGTACTAATTACACTAATGGATTAGGAATTGGGAACGATGAATTAGAGGAAGTGAACCCGCATTTGCGTGGAGGGAGAGTGGAAAACCATTTAGGACACCTCCCCCCCCCCAGTTCACCCGACCGAGATTCGAACCTCGATCTCCCCGTCCTCATCAGTCGAGCTCAACACGACAGGCACATTAGCCAACTACGCCACCGAGGTGGGTTTTAAAATAGTTGTATCAAAAAATATAAAATGGACACATTTTCAAAGACGAGTTAATCAAACGGTCGCTGTTCTGTTATTAAGATAAAGGATATAGGAGAGAATATAATAGCCTTTCTTAAATACATACAGCTATAAGTTTTTCAACGGTAATAACAGAAAATCTTAGGTCACTTGAGATCCAAAACCTCACAACATTTATCTCACGTCAAATTATATAAAATGTATCAGGCATTAAAAACCTTAAATTCAAGTTTGAAAAACAATCGTTTAAAGAAAAAGGCTCGTTTTCAAGGATGTTTTGTGATTAATCGTATTTATGATATGAATGTAAATGGTATGAAGAATATCTCAATTTTTCACTAAACAAATAATGTATTTTTTTAAACAAGATCACAAAAGAAAATTAGAAGATAATAGAGGATTGTTTTAATGGGCTTTTTTTAGGTTAAGGACTTTAAATCTCATTAAACATCGCAGTATGATGACATAGCCTTCCAGGTAGTTGTCACACATATCAGTCAATAAGTATAAAACTATATCCTTGGTAATAATAAGAACATTTGTTGGAACAGAGACAAAATTAATGTTGGTATAGTTATCAACATAACGTGCATAGTATGCAAGGCACAATAAGTTGAAACATATGATTTTTAATGATAGCCTTCATTATCGAAACATAGTGAATAGGGAATAGTTTACAATGCCTAAAATTGATTTGACAATAAACGTGTATGTGTTATGCATAGCCAACCCTTGAATTGAGACGCATCAGTTAATGATAATGCGATACAGGTTCTAGCCAATTTAGGTCGGTAATACACAACAGACTGGAAATATCTTCTGTTTGAAATGCCCTGTGGTAGTCGGACCTTTTTGCTTTGATTTTAGCGTCGATAACTACGATTGTAAATATTATTAAAAACAAATTAGAAATATCAAAAGATTTGGTTTAATCAAAGCTGTATTTCGAGTGATCCATAATGTGAAGTAGTTTTAAGACCGTCTTTAGTAGAGATAAAAGGTTAGGCTAATTTATTTATATATTAAAAAATAATCTATTTAAGTTAGATTTTAATCAGTTAGTTTAATTATAAACCAACGTATTTTTACCAAGAACTAGTCTTTTCACAAGGCTTTGTTTGCTTGCATTAAAAAAATACAGCAACACATTCGACAACTTCAAACTAGAAAAAAAAAATGAAACCTAGTATAGAGGAGTGATTTATGTCCGTACGAAGATTCAAGAAGAAACATATCGCCCACCCTTTTTCCCCTCCACACCCCAATTATATCACGTGCGATAGCATGATGGTATAGTAGCCCCATGGCTTCTTTGGTGCTGACTGACGGCTCACAGCTGACAGATGAAAGCTTTAAAAAGTTACCAGACCAAATTATGTATCACTAAGCAGAACCAGATGATCTGCAAAAACATGTGTTTAGCAGCTGCCACTTTTGACAGTCAAAATTTAGGTATATAACTAAATTTTAACTGTCAGAAGTCATCTGTGAGCTGTCAGTCAGCACCAAAGAAGCCATGGGGCTACTGTAGCAAGCTTACGATGTTCCATGAAAAATATGGAGTACAACATATGAAGTCCTATTTAGATCCTTCTAATACTTTTTATGTTTACTGGCAACATAAAGGCCAGACAGACCTTATAAAAAATGAATGATTTGGTATTATTATCGTCTATAGGCTACTACTCAGTAAAATCAAAATCTCCTCATAATAATCTATAATAAAACTCCAAGGTTTGTCCGCGTATTTGAACTTATCAAAATCTCCACATAAGTTCAAATACGCAGACAAACCTTAAGAGTGTTATTGTAAGCATAGATCTACTATATAAGAAACAAAAATAAGTGAATTGAAAGAAACATCATATAGTAAGTGTCCTAGTATACCAAACAAAATTGTGCTGTTGGCTTAGTACCAAGAAACACAACTAAATAAATCTCATTCACACGCAACCCCATAAAGTTACTGAAAACACACTCTTTGACTTCGAGCCTTTAGCTAAGAATATTAGTTCCAAAAATGCATACAATACATTTTTTTGTCAAATTATTTATTTATTTTTCGTGTTTGTTTATATTTCTAAAAACTAGTTTCCAAGGAGATTTATAATTGGTTTGCTCATCTTTCAAATCACTCGTAACAAGTTTAAAAAAAATCATATTTTTTTTTCAAGTTAATTGAGTACTTTTTGGATCAAAACATTTACCGCCTCAAATTTATTTTGGTGATTTGATTGTTTTTATTATTATTCCTTCGTCGTAAAGCTAGACATTCTATATAAACAAAGTTTAAAAACAAAATCGCACTTTAAATAAATACATATTCTATTTAAAATAGTTTTGTATAAATCGTAGTCCTATGCACACAAGTAAATCAGAAAGAAGAGTGTGCACATTTTGTTTGGCCAAGTAATGAGTAATACTGTCATTTTGGTTTGAACTGGTTACTAGAATTCGCGTACTATTTCAACATAGGATCAAACGAGTGCACTAAAGGGGAAATTATAATACAAATACAGTCCGATTGGTATAGAAAGAAGCTTTGTTGACAGTATAAACGTTACTAAAACACTGTTCATATTTATTTATGCGTAGTGTCATGTAATCTGCTGCGGGTCACTTGTGATAGATGATATTACAATTACAGTTGACTCCCTAGATGATATTACAATTACATTTAACTCCCTAGATGATATTACAATTACATTTAACTCCCTAGATGATATTACAATTACAGTTAACTCCCTAGATGATATTACAATTACAGTTAACTCCCTAGATGATATTACAATTACAGTTAACTCCCGATTATCCGCAGAAAAGGAGGGGACTAGTGCTGCGGACAACCCAAAACCACGGATAAACCGAATATTTAGTAAAACAAGAGATTGTAGCACATTCAATTCATACTCGTACTCACCTATCGTGACTGCGTCTATTAACACATCATTATATTTCAAACAAGGGAATACAAAAAAAATTCTAATCAAAGTACAGTATACATAGAATGGACACATCGCTTAAAAACGTCTGTATTAGTCTTCTGCTTCATTGCAACTGCTTCCTTTTTCCTCATCCTGCTATGTTTTTTCCGTAATATCAGCCTGTCAGATAATTAAGCAGGTAAAACCCACTTGAATAAACTTGTTGTCTCTTTGGCCATTATCTCTTCACTAAGGATTTACTGAGTACAACAATCGGTAGCCCTGTATTCTCCATCAACGCGGCGTTTATCAAAAACTGTTGTTGGTGATGCCGCGGTTAGGCCGCAAAGCGGATAATCCGTCAACAGATAATCGGGAGTTTACTGTACCGTACTTTTAAAGAGATATACCAGTAAAATTTCATTATTGTTAACAATACATGGGAATATATATATACCTATATATTTGTATTTTATAAAAGTTTCTTTCTTTCAGAATTCCGATATGGTATCAACATCTTACAGTTGGCAACGCTGGACAATTACGATAGTGAGCGCGTGGGAACTAGTCACTGGAAGCCGTGCCCTCCCTTGGCAACACTCCAGGAATCGCCACTGACGTGACGGACTAATTTCTTCTTCGTCGGTTTGATTCGGTGCGTCACCACCTGGAGCGTAGCCACCTGGGAACTTGGGGCATCCACCTGCTTGGTTACCACACCTCGCCATAGGAGGGAAGAGGGGACAGAAATACATCTACATTACATTTTCAAAGTTCGCACTTTCAAGTTGGGTTGAAGGGAATGAGAGTTAAGGTCAGTATTTTTGAAGTTTTTTTTAACAAATAACTATTTTTTTGACCTAGATTAATAAATGATCGTGCTTCAGTATGCTTCAGACAGTGCTATCGGTGTGGCTGCACAGGGCCCCGAACTGTCTCACGATATCTTTTTAACGCATTAACCGATGTAATTCAAACTTGAACCAGCTCAACAACGCTCCACTAATGAGCCAACCAGGAATATTCCTCTGCTCAGGGTCAGTTTATACTCATAGAGTGAGACAAAGACTAAGATGGACGTGTGAAATTCATTGGACACTTGAGAGATATAATTGAAAACCACAGCCACCGGTGATTTTGTAATCGTCTTTTAGCTGACCCTTGCACAGTAGTTAATTGTACATTCCATTACCCCTAAAAGTAATATTCTTGACTAGGCCTACTAGAACATGACCCTATATTGTAAGCTGCATCATAGTGTTACCCATCAAGGTAAGCTTGCATCATTTAAAAATAACCGGAATGTATATGACTAACATTGATGGCCAGAAATGAAGAATAGCGGGTAGTTATGGACCAGCTAGTGAAAACTGGCAGAATATACGGCATGGATACCATCATCGAGAAGTCAAAAGTGATGGGGATTTCAAAAAATGAAGAACCGCTTATAATCAAAATGGGAAACCATGAGTTGGAAAGAAGAAAGCAGTTCAAACAGCTGGAAAGTCTGCTGAGAAAGGATGCCTACTGTACCAAGGAAAGCAGGTCAAGGATCACCATGGTCAAATAAACTTTCTACAAGAAGAGGTAAATGCTGGCCAGCAAGTTGAGTTCGGAACTGAGGAAGAAACTGATCAAATACTACATTTAGAGCATCGCGCTGTATGAAGCAAAAACTTAAACTCTTAGGAATAAGGAAAATAAATACTTGGAGAGCTTTGAAATGTGGTGTTGGAGAGTACTTGAGATCAGGTGGACAGGGTGACAAATGAAGAAGTCCTTAGAAGTGTGGGTAAGAACAGATCAATTTTGGATGTGATTATTCGGTACAAAGATAAATGGAGCAAACACATTCTTGGAGAAACTGTTTTCTGCACGACGTCACAGAAGGCAATGTTGAGGGAAAAAGGATCTTTGGAGGAAGGAGGATTCAAATATTGTATTACTAGAAGGAAAGAGGAATTTTCTGGGAGCTGGAAAAAGAGGCAGAGGACAGGGAGCATTGGTGGTCCAAGTTCACTTACAAAACGAATGAACCCATCGTAAGACAGAACACCTAATAATAATAATATGATTAGCAGAGTAGGACCTACATAGAGATGGAATCATCATAAGTTACTAATACCGCCATCAAGTTGATTTAGTTGTAAAATTACACCTGGGAAGGAAGATTAAGCCCGGGACCCTTGTTAGAACACGCTAATGCTCTACCCCTGGGCTATCCAGCTTCCGGTCTCAATCCTCATATCCATATGTCATTTTTCAACTAAGAAAATATTATGTAAGAGACAGCTGTATCCATAGCTTAAGATCATGCAATCTTCAAACTCTAATCTTGACAAAATATATTAATATAGCGACATGAGCTACAGCCGACATATTCCCAAGAAAATGTTGCCACTAGAGTGGAAACCTTACAGAGAAAATATAAATAACTGGATATTAATCAGCATTGACAAATGTATTCCAGGTCCTGTAAGACCGTAGACCCATCTTATCCGGTTTCCTTATTAAATGCGTTGCCTACCTGTGACGTCACACAGAAGATCGAGATATTATTACCAATGTTAGATATATTACGTTTATCAACGAATTTTAAAGATAGAGCATTGAAACTGAAACCACTAACTTCTTAAATAACTCTAAAGATAGTCCTAAAGTGTTACGAAATTATTATTTTCATCTTGAAGTAGATTTTTTAAACCTATTTTTTTAGAAAGCATTTACAACCTAGGCTATTTGACTTAGTCTTCCTTCCAAGATGTAGAATATAACAGTACATGGAAGACAATGTCTATTTAGGATAGGATACAAGAAAAGGGTAATTTTATAAAGCAAGTCAATGTTTCCAAGGCGCTAATTATATAGTGACTGTGTAAACTCGTCAGAGGAATAGGGAACGTGCTATCAGTAGATAAACAAGAAGCCTCTCAAGGTACACTGATAACTTTCTTTCCTCTTTTTAATATTGGGTACATTGATGTCTAAGTATGATAGTGCTTAGACTGATTAGGTGCGTCAAGTTAAGATGCAACCCGCTTCGCGAAATAGCTTAAAAATCTTCAAATAGGAATTGTGAAGAAAAAACCACCTTTAAAATTCCGGGTGGGTTATTTTTTAAAGTTGTCTTACCCTCCCTTCTCGCAAATGCAGGTACACTTCCTATATATTGATATCTTCATCCTACCTACCTCATTAGTGTAAACGCGCAGATATCCCGGATGGGTAGTAAGACGAGGTGCACGGCTCGAACCCGGTGGCAGTACCGTAATTTTAATATTATGTTTGGTAAAAAAAATGATCCCATCTTTCAAATGAGACAGCTCACAGCACATTGTTTGACGTATGGATATATGAAAGGTATATTTTGTTGTTCTAATCATCGTAATACTCTCCTGGGTTAACTCTACATTCACGCTAATTGAGTGGGTATAAAAAATAATAAGGTAAAATTTAGAGTAAATGTACCCAAATTTTAGTGACGAGGTAGAGCTAATACCTATTTATGGTGGTATGGAAGGGGGACGCGAAAAAAGGACAGTGTTTTTGCAGTTTTTATCGCAAAACTTTTTTGGTCAACCTAAATAAAATATTACTCCAGTACAATCATAGAGTTAGATGTTCTTAACATGTGGATACCAACAGTTCCTGAATATCTGTCATGAGCTTAGCGGCTTTAGAAGAGAATTTTTTTAAATAAAGAGAAAAAGTTGTCATTAAATTTCAGAACACTCTCAACAGGTATTCAAGAAATTTACGAAGAAAATTAAATTCTATGTTTGTATTTGAGCATTATTTTATTTATTTTGGCCAAAACAAGCTTCGCCATAGAAACCGCAAAAACACTGGCCTTTTCTCGCGTCCACTTCCATTTCACCTTAAAAAAAATCAATATATGCACACACATACAGTATTCGAACCATGGTCTCCTTAAAAATGACAAATCAGACTAGATCAATGTGGAACGTACACCTTGTTAACTAATCAGACATGATGAGCGTGACATCTAGTCCGCGTGTCCATCAGTGTGGAACGTAGACCTTGTTAACTAATCAGACTAGATGAGCGTGACATCTAGTCCGCGTGCCCATCAATGTGGAACGTACACCTTGTTAACTAATCAGACTAGATGAGCGTGACATCTAGTCCACGTGTCCATCAATGTGGAACGTACACCTTGTTAACTAATCAGACTAGATGAGCGTGACATCTAGTCCGCGTGTCCATCAATGTGGAACGTACACCTTGTTAACTAATCAGACTAGATGAGCGTGACATCTAGTCCGCGTGCCCATCAATGTGGAACGTACACCTTGTTAACTAGTCGAATAAGTCTTGTGTTAAACGTTTAAACGCGAGAATAAACAGGTCGAACCTCTCAAGATAACATAAATATGTCGTCCGACGCTTCGTTTATGAGATATTTCCTGCCGTCATTTCTCTGGCCTTAAAAAAAACGTGCATATAGCCGAACCACCAGTTGAACAACATTTGTACCCACCTCGATGGCCGCATGGTCAAAGGTGTCACCCTCACAGTATAATAGAAGACCGATTGAGGGAAGATTGAGGTTTGAATCTCGCGTGGGTCTATTGAGGGTGATTTATCCTAAATGGTGTTCTATTCTGCCTCCACGTGAATGTGCGTGAACTCGCTCATGGGAAGCGGTTTATTTATATTATATAGAACACAACTGGGGGGCATGAAACCCCTGGGATAGATAATTACTAATTATGATTCAGATATGCTTGAAATGTCATGTATAGAGCGAGATGATAATGGTTGGATTATAGCTGAGCCTTCCAAAGATGGATAACATACTCTCGGTGTGTTGTGACAGCTGGGGATGAGTTCCACTCTCTCGGTACACTCACAAACACCAAAAGGGGCCCACAATCGTAACTAGCACATTATTGGGTTACCTGTCTCACATCGTGTACTCTATAAATTCAAGTGTTTCTGTACGTAATGTCGCACACGGAGACTAAATGTCAGTATAACTGAAGGAGAGTCCCAATCGAGTATACTGAGAGTACTTTTTCCAAAATAGTTTCACACTCTACCTTCCCGCAAAGTCGGATACATTTCCTATAATTATATCTTCCTCATCTCTATACCGTTAGTGTTATTAATATATACCTAAAGCCCAAACGGGAGTGAGGTGTGGTGGGTAAATTTTAAAATAATAATAATAATATTTAGCACCACGTCTTACTACCCGTTCGGGTTATACGCTTTAAGTACTAATTACTCTAATGGATTGGTAATTGGGAAGGTTGAATTAGAGGAAGTGAACCCGCATTTGCGTGGAGGGAGAGTGGAAAACTATTTAGGAAAAACCACCCCCAGTTTACCCGACAGAGATTTGAAACTCGATCTCCCCGTCCTAAGCAGTCGAGCTCAACACGACAAGCGCGTTAGCCAACTACGTCACAGAGGCGTGTGGGAATTTAAAAAAATATGTCTTAATCTAAGAGGTGTAAATGAGAAAGAAAGTTTTAGAATAATATCGCCCACATTAGCACTGAGAGAGAATGTTAAAACTACATTATTATTATTATTATTAGCACTGCGTCTTACTACCCGTTCGGGTTATACGCACTTACGCTAATGTGTAATGGTAGGGTGATTGTGATATGAAATGGAGGACCTACAGTTTAACCTGGAATCCGGACCACGGTGGAGGCCTGGCATTCCTCACATTTACAAGATGTCTTGTCAGAGGTGAAGGAAAGGTTTGGTAATCAGATAAATCTGTGCCGGGACCGAGTATTGAACCCCGGCCGCCAGCACAGAAGTCTGACACCTTACCCCTAGACCGCCAGGTGTTAAAACTACAGTTATAAACGATATGTGTAAAAACACTCTCCCTAAGCCCTGACGGTATTCGAACTCAGACTTTCTTCTCAACTTATACTTTTCCTTTTGTACCACATGTCTTACTGCCCTTCGGTTTTATTAACATTTGAACCAGTAGGATATGGAAGAGAAAGGTGCAGTTTAGAATAAGTGTACCAGAATTTACGTTTAGCGAACAATTTTAAGCACATCAGAATTTGAGCCCCTGCCTCCCTCAAGAGCAAACCAAAAGGGATGAGACTAACGCCTTTGTCTGCGTGCCTACCAGTGCAGGTCATTCACAAAGATATAAATTACTATACACGGTCAGGTTTTTTTAAATTTGATCTATGATTAAGTTTGGGAAGACCCACTTCAATGGTTGAATAGTCAAAGGCGTAATTCTCCAAATAGACTAGACTGACGTTGACGGTGATAGCTGGGTTCAAATCCCGTTTGGGTGTATTGAGGGTGGCCTTCTCTAAAGGGGTTTCTACTCTTACTCCACGCAAACGCTGGTACACTTCATTTAAGTCAAATCTTCCTTATCCCTAACACATTAGCATTATTTGTTCATATGAATATAATACAAAAGCTGTAACTAAAATACAAATTATTGAGAATGTCACTAATTGAAAGAACATAGTTTATGCTATAGTGTATTACTTTTGTAATAATGGAAATCGATAAAAATAAAGTGTATATTTTATGAAGAAAGCTCATCTGGGGAAAGAAGGAAAATTTGGGAATAATCCAATGCGGGAAGGTAACATCTTGCTTTCTTCTGTCTTCTGTAGTAAAAGTAGTCACACACACACACACATTTAAACACTAATAAAGTAATATTTCGGCATTGTCGCCTGAATTTTTGAATGGAGTAATTCAGTGTTTGTGTGAAGTGTATTTCCTCTTCTCTTTCTGTTTGACCCGCCTCGGTGGTGTAGTTGGCTAACGCGCTAGTCGTGTTGAGCTCGATTGCTGAGGACGGGGAGATAGAGGTTCGAATATCGGTCGGGTGAACTGGGGGAGGTTTTTCCTAAATGTTTTCCCCTCTCCCTCCACGCAAATGCGGGTTCACTTTCTTTAATTCAACCTTTCCGATTCCTAATCCATTAGCGTAATTAGTACTTAAAGCGTATAACCCGAACGGGTAGTAAGACGTAGTGCTAAATATTATTATTATCTTTCTGTTTGTTGAAGGTGATAATGCCGAAATACTCTGTGTATGCGTGCATACACGTGTGTGTGTGTGTATTTCTACAATATAAGTTAGATGAAAGAAAGAAGATGTCACCTTCGTGAATTGGATTCTACCCACATTTTTCCTCTTTCATTAGTTTATTTTTTCCATTTTTATTTATTTTTTATCAATTTTAATTATTACAAAATTATTTAGCCACTGGGCCATCTCATTTTTTAAACATTATATTGTATTAATGTAGTTTCATAAAAATAATAATAAAAAACACTGGTAATATCTATAAAACAGCATCAGAGGATATTTCCCTACGTCCTAAGTAAAGTTTACTCTTCCAGGCAACAAGTCTCCCCCATTCAACCACAAGTAGCTTCAAGTGAACAGGGTCACCTCTTAAAATTCAATAGGGACTAGAATCAATAGCAAAACCAGATAACTGTCGCCCTTATCGCAGCTGACAATGAAAAGAAGCCATGACAGATGGCGCGGTATGCCACGTGACCTAGTTTCTGTTACTGCCAGTAGGGCTGCGGGTCGATGGAACCGGAACAGGAAGTCAGAGAGGCGGGGATGACGTCACCGGACGCCACCACAGTCGCCCCCTCTGATAGCAGCTCCACGCGGGATTCAATCTACGCTGGACCATGTCCTCATTAAATGGAGCATTTGTTTCCTTTTTGCTTTAATTTCTTGTGCTCCGCGTTGGAAAACTCGTCAGGTCTATTCACACGTATTCACATTAATGGAGTAGATGAGGAAGATACAATTTAAATATTTTTTAGCACCGCGTCTTACTACCCTTTCGGGCTATACTCCTATGTACTAATTACGTTAATGGCTTTAGAGATTTGGAAGGTTGTATTTATAGGAAGTGTACCCATATTGTCGTGGAGGGAGAGAGGAAAACTATTTTGGAAAAAACAACCTCAGTACACCCGACTGAGATTCGAACCTCAATATCTTCGTCTACAGTAGTCTAGGCTAGAGTAGTGCGTTAGATCACGCGGCTCTTTAATTTATTATAAAAAAGTCAATTGGAATGAAGATATTTACAAAAAAAAAGTTTTTTGTACAAGGGAAAGCAAAAAAGTTTAGTTTCAAAATGTGACCTCGAAGACAACACCTCAAGATCTAGTAATCCCACCTATTTCCAAAACTCCCGCAAAACTCTCCAAGGCAGGTCATTGTTTTTGAACACCTATTTCCTGGACTATTAATGTACAGTATATAAGACTAGAAGGTAATTAGTTACTTGAGAAATATGCTACCCTCACCGGTAATAGCTTGGTCTAAGGTTTAAAGAAATACGATCACAATTCACTAGAGTTTAAAATCACATCAGAGTGAATTGTGGAGTTGGTTTTTTTAATACATGTCCTTCCTATCTTATCTACGGACTAATGGTGGTGCACTCCCTCTAAACATCTATTCTCATCTCCACCGTTTCTTTGTGTTCAATCATATGAACTTAAAACAATCTAGAAAATAATAATACAGTATGGATTTGACAACCGACACAATTATTAATATTATTATTATTCATTACAATCAAATAAATCGAAAGACAAACTTTTTTAAACTATTAATAAAGATTAGTCAAAAAAATGTGTATTATAGATACAACTTATTTTAAAATAGGTGACCTGGCGGTCTAGGGGTAGGGTGTCGGACTTCTGTGCTGGCGGCCGGGGTTCAATCCTCGATCCCAGCACAGATTTATCTGATTACCAAACCCTTCTTTCACCTCTGACAAGACATCTTGTGAATGTGGGGAATGCCAGGGCTCCACCGTGGTTCGGATTCCACGTTAAACTGTAGGTACTTCATTTCATCTCACAATCACCCTACCATTACACATTAGCGTAACGTATAACCCGAACGTATAGTAAGACGCGGTGCTAATAATAATAATAATAATAATAATAATAATAATAATAATAATAATAATTTTAAAATAAGAGTAAATATTTCCCTCCCGTATCTTTGATTTATTTAGCGGTTTAATACCAAGCTATAACCATTTAATTTCACTTATGGGATAGGTATGAAGAAGCTTTAATTTTAAAGTAAGTGCACCCCCATTTACGTTCAGGTAAAGTGGTAAACAGTTTATTTATAACCACTGTTCGTATAACAGGCCGGGATTTTAACCCCAGCCATCCCGTCACTGGTAAACCTAACAATACGAGATTGATGCCTTTCTGCGTGTGACTGGAGACTTGGGTAAATTAAGGGGGTAAACACATAAAATCTCGCTTGTCATTATTTTTTTAAACCGGACAACACATTTTTTTCATTTTTCCATTACTCTAATTACTCATGGGAGGCTGGTTATATAACGCTGTGTGACAAGAAAGGGTTTTGAAAGCTGAGCAATAACTCAAAACTTGTCACGTGACCTGCGAAGCCTGACCTTGCTCTAATGGCATCCACCTCATTTGATAGCATACCTGTTACGATGTATGGCCTGGAATGGCGTCATGGATGCATTGCTGCAGTGAATATTAAAAAAATGTTTGGATTTACTATCAAATAAATATAAATGAAATGTAAAACTATAAAATAACTGAGAAAAGAAATCAAAAGCTAAGATGCTAGTGCAAGTCCACTAACAGTGGCTCTATTAGGTGGATTATTATTATTATTAGCACCGCGTCTTACTACTCGTTCGGGTTATACGCACTTACGCTAATGTGTAATGGTAGGGTGAAAATGGTAGGGTGATTGTGAGATGAAATGAAGGACCTACAGTTTAACGTGGGATCCGAACCAAGGTGGAGGCCTGGCATTCCTAACATTCACAAGATGTATTGCCAGAGGTGAAGGAAGGGTTTGGTAATCAGATAAATCTGTGCCGGGACCAAGGATTGAACCCCGGCCGCAAGCATAGAAGTCTGACACCTTACCCCTAGACCACCAGGTCATCTATTAGGTGGAATAATTAATGTTGCAATGAGCATTAAGAGAAACTGTTTCAATTTATTAACAAAGGAACAAAACTAAATAAAGACAATTAATATGTTAGACCATAAAATAGATTAAAATAAAATAGTGAACACTAAAAATGGCAATCTTACGTGGAGGCTCTGAATAAAAAGTAAACACCAAAATAAGTAGTTTGGTTTTATTATCAAAGAAACAAAACTAAATAAGCACAATCTGCATGCAATACCGTAAAATAGCTGAAAAAATACCTATATTTGACCTTGTGAGTGAGACATAAGAAGAAATGTGACTGTGAAGAAGTCGTTGAATGAAGTAAACTGTGCTCATATTTCACTCATTGAAAGAAACGTACATATCCTTTAACTCGTTCTTTTGAAAATAGGACCCGCCTAGGTGACGTAGTTAGCTAACGTGCTAGTTTCGTGTTGAGCTAGACTGCCGAGGACGGGGAGATCAAGGTTTGAATCTCGGTCGGCTGACTTGTTTTTTTTCTATATGGTTTTCCACTCTTCCTCCATACAAATGTGAGTTCTCTTTCTCTAAATTCAACCTTCTCAATTCCTAACCCATTAGAGTAATTAGTACTTATGCTTATAAACCAAACGCATAGTAAGACGCGGTGCTATAATAATTATTTTTTTACGATAGGCGCACTGTATACACGTCAAGCTACTTCAGTCTGGTTTGCCATTCATGGGGAGGTCTCAGTTTGAATCTAAGCCGGGTTTACTGGAGGTTGTGTTTTCTAAATGGTTTTTTAAACCATCCCTACGCGTGTAGGTACATTTTATCTAGATTATACCCTCCTTGTCCCTTTTACATTGGAGTAATTAATATATATTCGTACGTATTCTAACAGGTAAGAAGAGGTGGTGTAGAAAAACAAATATATTTCGTATGTTTAAAAATACGGGCTAGGAACGAACTAATCCAAGGGGTAGAGAATGGTTTATTTCAAGTTCTCTCACTTTAGCGTTGAAAGTGTTTAATGTTATGCGTCCGCTATGGCCGTCAATTATAACGATATTGAAGTTTATGTGTTAATATTTGACCCACGATACGGCGCCAATTAAGATAGTACGGATTTATAATGAGGTATTGACCTGTGATTGAGCAGTATCTATAACGATATTGAGTTTTGTGATGATGACGAAGCGAGTATGCCTTACTGCGCACTTGCTCGTGGTTATATGATCTGAGTATATTTTATACTTATAATTATGAAATTAGAAAGACCTTTGAGTTGCAAACGTTTTATTTAACTGATTACACCGCTGGTACTGAATATATTATATTAAATTATAGGATTTATGAATTGTTTTTCTACAATATTATATGCTCCGTGTTCCGTGTACTGTGTAATGTTTTATTCTCTCTAGATTTAAAATACTCGCAGTGTATGTATATTACCGGTGGTGATATGGATTCATACGCACTAGTGGCTTATGTATGACCTACCCCTTGCCTCTTGGACCCTTTGTCATCAGTGTTAAAACTAACTAATGGCTTCCTATTGGTTAGAGGGAGCCAGCGTCACATGCTTTTTTGTAAACACTACAGAGTTGATTTTTGAAAGATAAATAAGTTTTATGGTGCAATATATTGAAATTACTTCTGAAATGCGCGTGAGACTCCATGGATGAGGTATTAAAAGGATATTTTATATACAGTTTATCAAAGAAAAATACCCTTCATCCATGAATTTTTAAATATAGATATGAGAGGGGTTCAAAACAAGTGGATAGGGGAATCCCAGTAATATATATCTTATGCATAAAATACACTTTTAGTGCAATTGGTCGAGATTATTAAATGCAAGTGTTTGCCTCAGGACCCGATATTCGTGGGTTCAAGCCAAGCCGGGGTGGATGAATTTTTCTTGATCGATAAAAACTCGTGGCATAACTTGCTTGGGAGGGGAAGTAAAGCCGTCGGTTCTATGTCACTTGTGGCATGTAAAATAACACTGCAAGTTATGTGAAAATACCTTTCACGACAAAATTGGTAGGCCCTTTAGCTCTCACTCAGAGAAATTCTGGTGTACTGATATGATCAGTCGATTCAGAAACAACACGTCAAATATCTCAAATAAAAGAAATCTACTAATTTTTTTTTAATTTCTCTGTCCTTTTCAAGCCGATTTGATAAATGTAATAGTTTTTTTTTATCTTCGCAACGCATCCTACCCGTTTCTGGGCTACACGCACATGTACTAATTAAGTTAATGTGTTAGGGATAAGTAAGGTTTATTCTAGAGGAAGTGTATCCGCATTTTGGTGACGGAAGATTGTACAAACATTTACGGAAAGCCACCTTCAATAATATATATTTTAGCACCACGTCTTACTACCCGTTCGGATTATACGCTTTAAGTACTAATTATTCTAATGGATTAGGACTTGGGAAGGTTGAATTAGAGGAAGTGAACTCGCATTTGCGTGGAGGGAGAGTGTAAAACCATTTAGGAAAAACCACCCCCAGTTCACCCAACCGAGACTCGAACCTCGATCTCCCCGTCCTCAGCAGTCGAGCTTCAACACGACAAGTGCGTTAGCCAACTACGCCACCGAGGTGGGTCCCCTTCAATAAACATGATCAGGATTCGAACCACGATTTCCCCGCCATTGGCTGTCTAGTCTATTGTGAGAGTGACGCCTTAGTAATTTCACATTCCATCACAGATCTAGGGTATCGCTTGGAAACGAGTGAGGGGTCCCCTGATCAAGCAATAATTCCCCCCTCCCCCTCCCTAAGGGATGAAGACTGATAACTCTCCCTGTAATTATCATCGTGTGTTCCTGCCCTTGAATGGAACCAGGCCTGGTGGTTTGGGCGTTGTCTTCCTCCATCATAAACACAACATACACAATCCACACGCACCTCCAGAACACGATGGGGAGATTATCCCGCGCCCAAACCGGGCCGGCACAAGCCACTTAGCAAGATTAAACAAATGTTTTCACAGGCTCACGTTCTAATAACCACATGTGTAATAGTAGAGTGGAATAATGGTTATGTTGTTATGTTGGGCCGTAATAAAATAACAAAAAAAATATTAAACCATTTTGAAAATTTAGTCACTAAAAATTATTTAAAGGGAGATCTCATAGCTCTACGGCTTAGGAGAGCAAATATTATTCAAATTTAACTGCCAGTTGTAATTGGTTAAAGAAAAGCTTTAGACTTTATGAGTTGCCATAACCCTTTCATAAACATGGTTATATCGAGTAAATATAGGTACATATTAACCTAAAATAATGGTAGACTAAGTAAACCAACGTTAAATAAAAAGTATAATAATAAAAGCATATTATTATTATTATTATTAGCACCGCGTCTTACTACCCGTTCGGGTTGTACGCACTTACGCTAATGTGTAATGGTAGGGTGATTGTGAGATGAAATGGAGGACCTACAGTTTAATGTGGGATCCGAACCATGGTGGAGGCCTGGCATTCCACGCATTCACAAGTTGTGAATAATAAAATACATAATATTAAAGTCGGGAGTATTTTAGACGCACACAAAGCAAAGGTGAAAATCCATTCATGATATTTTTAAAAAGTAATTTACTATTTTAAAATAGGTCTCACGCCAAAATTTTGTGGAAAGCTATTATTGTGTCTCTGTGGCATTAGATTTTATATTTTTTTTAAAGCATCAAAGGATAAGATTAGATCATTTCAATGATGCTGTACGCAAAATGTTGTACTTCTATGACTAGGATGAATTATAAAAAAAACTATATTTATTATTATTTAAAAATATAATTTTAAATATAGTCATAAAATAAGTTTTTAATAAAATCAAGGGCCTTTTTGAAACTTTATTACTGCCATTTTCATAGAAAATACCACATACATACATACATACATACCTAATCGCGATATTCCCTTATGGGGTAGGTAAGAAACTGTACGTATAACTCAACAAACAACTCCGTACTTAATCCATCCTAACTTTCTCCACACTTCCCTATCCTTGCATAATCGCTTCGCTTCAACAACATCCATACACCAAGTCATACATGCTATTTTATTCTTAAAACTCTTTATGTTCCTATTTTTCACATATTCGTCTACAACATTTAGCCACGTCTTACATGGCCTACCCCTTCCTTTTGATACACACACTCTACCTTCATATATTTGCTTCGTCAGTCGATCCACACTCATCTTCTCAAAATGTCCAAACAAAAGAAAGACGCTTCTATAAAAAAAGACCTATTAGATTCCCTTTCAAACCACACTCCTTCAGCACCCATTCACTACTTATTCTATCCATACCAGTTTTTACACGTACATGTTGAGATATCTCGTTCCAACCACATTCACCTTGCTGGTGTGTTCCTCCTGAAAAACCCACGATTCACATCCATACAACAAAAATGTTGTCGTCAAAACACTTTTATATACAGCCATCTTTGCCTCATGATACTACGCCATTCTTTCCAATAGTCCACAAACATCCAAATACTCTCCGAGATGCATTCACCTGTCTGTCGATTTCATCATCTAGGTCTATCCCTCCATTTTCACTGAACAATCTGTCCGGATACCCCGCAGTAAATGTATATGCTTATTCAAGTAAGGGGCGTCCTAAATTTAAAAATGAATACATTAATATGTATCTTGGAATAGGGAGGAGATTGTGGTGAAAGATTCTGTTCACCATGTTAAAAGCTTATGATTTACTAACGAATTTCACCAAATTAAAGAATAGAGAAAAAGTCATTTCAATCCGAAAGGTCATTCGCAGGCGTAGGAAAACACCAACTCATTATTCATGAGGGGGCAATTAATAAAGTTTGGCGCTCAATATTTTGTTCTATTTTCCCTCTTTTTCTTCCCTTTATCCTCATACTGCTGTCACACTCTAATTAACCTCCTTGATAAAAAAAAAATATGCCCCAAGACCAAGAGTGTGAAGCCAATCACAATTTTATATAAAAAAATGTGTGTTAGTTGAGACATTCAATTAATATTTTTTATTTATATTAGAAGCTCGTTCCTCCGCTTAGTGAATAGAATTGTCAAACACAGATTTAGGGGTCTTACATTTAAGGTAGAATGAAAGAAAATAAAAGCCAGTATATTTTTAGTTTAAAAAAAATAGTTATAAATAACAAAATAATTCAGTAGAAATGTATAGTTTAATTTTATATTTATATTGATATCAACAATCCCCAAAAATCGGTTATGTATTGGTATTTGATGATAAACATTTTAAATGACTATGAAAAGCTATAAACGAGTTGTTGGATGCCCATTACAAATATTTAATACTAAGATTACAATATCATGATAAACAAAGTAATCTCATCTACTGAAGCAATATTTTATTTATTATGCACCCAAAAAAAAAGTTGCTATAAAAAAACTTCAAAAATAATGGCCTTGATTCGTATTTATTTCCACCCCACCTGCAATCTTGGGGTGCTGAAAAAATAATATACATAATGAAAACATCCTAACAACATTTAAAAAAGTAATCTTGTATTTAATAAAAATGGTCTTTTGAGATCTAAATGAATTGAGAAAAACTATTAATGTATTTAGTAAAGTGTATCAGTCGAGAGCTAAACGACTTGGGAAAAACTATTCCTTTATTTTGGAAAATGTAAGAAATGAATCAGCCGAGGACATCTACCTAAGGAAAACTATTATTGTCTTTAATAAAATGTATTAGCTGAGAATAATTAAATTAAGTGTAGTTTAATTAGACCAAATTTAAGAATCTTTTACATATATAAATGATTTGAAGTTACTTTACAAATAAGCTATTCTTGAAAATTAGATTTAAAAAAAAATTTTTTTTTTCAATATTGTTTAAAATTTATACATAAAGAGTGTTAACTTTCGTAAACAATATGGTGGTTTTTTTATGATGTAAACTTACTTAGAGGTGATTTATTGAGAACCTATTTTTGAAAATCTCATTCCAAACCATAATGAGCTATTGAGAAAGTACGATTGTGACGTAGCATTTATTTATAGATGTTTACCACTTTTTCTCGCTGCAAACTGAATTCCTTATAACCTCCTAACCTCCTCCTCCCCCCCTAGCACATTATGCCCGAAACAGATATATAACAAGTTTATAAATATATAAAATATAGTAAAATGTGTTTAAACTCCTACTAAATTATAATATATTATTATGCTTTAAAAATTATTAATTTTGTCTTATTTACTTACTCTATGACATTAGGAACTTGGGAGTTCATTACCCTCTTGCATAAATACGCCAGCTATCCCTATATTGAACTAGTTCTATCCAATCCACCTCATTACATCCTATCCCTATCTTGAGCTAGTTCTATCCAGTCCACCTCATATCATCCTATCCCTATCTTGAGCTAGTTTTATCCAGTCCACCTCATTAAATCCTATCCCTATCTTGAACTAGTTCTATCCAGTCCACCTCACTACATCCTATCCCTATCTTGAGCTAGTTATATCCAGTCCACCTCACTACAACCTATATCTATCTTGAGCTAGTTCTATCCAGTCCACTTCACTACACCTTATCCCTATCTTGAGCTAGTTCTATCCAGTCGACCTCATTAAATCCTATACCTATCTCGAGCTAGTTCTATCAGTCCACCTCACTACACCCTATCCCTATCTTGACCTAGTATTATCCAATTCCACCTAATTACATCCTATCCCTATCTTGAGCTAGTTATATCCAGTCAACCTCACTACACCCTATCCCTATCTTGAGCTAGTTATATCCAGTCAACCTCACTACACCCTATCCCTATCTTGAGCTAGTTCTATCCAGTCCACCTCATTAAATCCTATACCTATCTCGAGCTAGTTCTATCAGTCCACCTCACTACACCCTATCCCTATCTTGAGCTAGTTCTATCCAGTCCACCTGACTACACCCTATCTTTATCTTGAGCTAGCTCTATCCAGTCCACCTCAATATAACCTATCCCTATCTTGAGCTAGTTCTATCCAGTCCACCTCAATATAACCAATCCCTATCTTGAGCTAGTTCTATCCAGTCCACCTCATTACATCCTATACCTATCTCGAGCTAGTTCTATCCAGTCCACCTCATTACACCCTATCCCTATCTTGAGCTAGTTATATCCAGTCCACCTCAATACACCCTCTCTGTTTAAGGTATATTTTAATGTTATCTTCCCATCTGAGTCTAGCTCTTCCCATTGGGTTTGCCAGTCAATACCCTGAACAAGGTTCTATAATCTCCTATCCACGGTGCATATCCTTCCCCACTGTAATATATGAGACTCGATTATTCTAACAATATCTTGTGATTAGTACAGGGTATGTAACTCATTATTATATAATTTACTCTACTCCCCAGTAGCCTCATCCATTTATTGAACCAATTATTATGGTGATGTATATAGATAAATAATTAATATTAAATAATTGTTGTATTTTAACCAAGATCAAATTTTTTGAATTCGGGGGTGCACAAAACATTGAGATTCATCATTATCTAGAGGTTAAAAAAAATCCTGATTACAATACATCCTA
This sequence comes from Timema californicum, assembly GCA_902141385.1. Classification (NCBI taxonomy): domain Eukaryota; kingdom Metazoa; phylum Arthropoda; class Insecta; order Phasmatodea; family Timematidae; genus Timema; species Timema californicum. Next base: position 20,702 of record CABFOW010005238.1, read on the forward strand.
TACAATATTAAAGTAGAATTCCCCAACTAAGACACAAAATCCCAATACAACGTGCTTTTTCTGTCTGTCTTTATGACGTTGACCTTGGTGTTCCTTAAAAGTTATTCAAAAAATAAGTATGGGGTTTCTAGATGGCACTTTGATTTCCCCTTAGGGTCCGTCTTGACACGGGCTCTGCGGGTCTCCTGACGTCACTATGCTCCGTAGTAAACACCTCTACTTGTGTCTACTTACTACCAGCCAGCCAGCCAGTGGTGGCGAGGTTTGAACGGCTATTTTCGTAGAGGACCAACGCGGGGACCACGACGACAGGCCTGCTCATCATTCGTTACTTCTTTATGTCGGGGAAGAACAGAAACTTCGAAACCAAAAGTTCCGGAGTTACAGTCCAATTTTCACGGAAATACACTTTTATAAAATAGCTAGTATATCCTGGGAACAGTAAACCTCGCTCCCTCCAATTAAATTTTGTTAAATCAAGGTAAGCTCTTGATTTTATCAGTTTGAATGACTTTGGATTTAACTGAAAGCTTGTGTTATTTTCGATTTTACGGAAAGTCCTTAAAATTCGAAGACTTGGCATGTCTAACCTTTCCGGTGTCCCCCGCCTGATGCACGCCGCTCAGAAAACGGTTTCATCTGGTTTTAGAAATGTGCGTGCAGAGCCTTAGCCAGGTCAACATTTCAGAAGGTGTTGTGGTTCACAGCCCTCTAACGGTGGTAGGCGAAGAAAATGTACGGATATTAATTAAATACCTTTAGAAGCTATCGGGAACTAATTGTTATAGTAACTAAGGGCGGGTAATATATTAAGTACTTTATATTTGTTTAATATTTAGAAACTTATAAAGCGCCTCCTCCTTCCAAGTCTGAAAATGTATACTGTGCAGTTAATAAATAAAGGCACACTCAGTAGCGGCACGACTGGGGAATGGAGTCTCAAAGAAGGATTGGCATTGCCCTCTGGAAATAAATTTTTCTCTCAATATATATTTATTTGACTCCCCTCTTATATTTTTGAATTTTATATGACTATGAAAAATCCAAATAGCTTCTAAATCTAAAGGTAGGCCTATTTAATTAATATTCAAACAAATCAGGTGAGGACAGTTCTAAATATATTTTAAGGGCATCAACATAAAAAAGGGAGGACAGACCACTCCAAATAATTCAAGAGGAGTATATATATATAACCACTCCATTATCTTAAAGGAATCAAAATGTCAAAAGTTTTCCGGGGGAGGGCCCCAGGACTTTATAGGCCGGCTTAGGAGGAACAAGTCCCTCAAAATCCATTTTTATTTATACTGCCCTTCCCCTTACACACATAAGGCTTTCCTCCCAACTGACCCGATACTGTTTCTGATATATTTATACCACATTTCGTCACCAGTATAATTGTATCATATCACATCAAAGGTTTATTTGTAATCATTAATAGTAACTCTGAATAATAGCTATAATACTAACCATAGTGTTTAATAGAATTAAGGACAGACCATTTTTAAAAACACATATATTGTTTTGCTGTTGGCTTTTACATTATTTCTACGTGTTATTAATATTATTTAATATGTATCGATTTTAATTATAGTTGTTTTAGCTATTTTTTTAAATGTCATGTACATCTTTCTTTCTATTGAATCTCACTATACCCAGTACACAACAAGACAATGTCCGTTGTTTCATAGAAAGGAAAAAAGAACAAAATAACTTTTAGGTTGTGTGTTGTGAAATTATTATAATCGTATTCAACCATATTTAAAACTATTTATTTTAATAAATACGTGAGTATATGGGTGAGTGGGTTGTAAAATATAAACATTCAACAGCACAACAATGAGAACAACCACCACTTTCTGCATAACAATACATAATTCTTAAGTCGTCCATATTCAAAACTCAACCTCCCGCGAAATATGAACTAGCGAGCGAATAATTCGCCCCGCCGGCATCCGGGTCGATACCTAGGCTAGGGCAGCGATGTAAACAAGAGCGCCACGCCTCTTTTATTTCCCCCATTTGACCCCCGGGGTCCGGGGTACTTACGGTTCTCTTGATGTCCCGGTTTGTGGACAATCTGCGATGGAACGACATTGCCGGCTCCGTCTCGCCATCACTCTCCGAAGAATCGTCGCCGGCCGTTTCCCTCCGAGACGCACCATTACCGTTCTTTGCCCCGGCGGCCATTATTACGCACACACACGACTTTCACACCACATAATATTATCACGGCATGTTATTGCTCTTTTTTTTTCTAGTGTGGGAACATCCCCTCCCATTCAACGACGCGACACGCCATTTGTTGCCATGACCTACATCTACTGCGCGGCCCGATGTCTGGTGTCGCGTGTGAGAACCTCGTGTTGTAAGGTCGAGCATGACGTATCGACCATGCAACTAGGGGTTCTATAAATAGCCGCTAGGATTAGTCTTGGCGCTGACAAACGAAGAACCTTGAGGAGGGCTTTTCAAACGCCGTGCACAATTAACTGTGGGTAGAAAATCAGACTAAGTGGATCTATTGAAGCAATATTTGATTTATTTTGGTCAAAATATTTTAAAGTGAAAATTTTAAAAACTACGAACCTAATCTCACGTTCCCTTACATTCCAACTTAAAAGTATTTAAGCTAGAACTCACTTTAATATCACAAACCCTGCCTTCGCCCTGATTAGAGTAAGGTAGTAGTAAGTTTAGCCTAATATAATAAATAAAAACAGGCTTTATTTGCAACATTGTCTAAGGCGCAAGTATTGCAGTAGAATAGGCTGTCGATGGTGGGGAGATTGAAGTTCAAATCTGAGTCGTGTGTACTTAGGGTGGTTTTACCGAAATGGTTTTCCACTCTCCCTCTATGCAAATCTGGGTGCACTTCTTTTAAATATATAACATTCTTAATCCCTAAAGCCATTAGCGTAATTAGTACAAAATGTTATTGCCTGAATGGGCTAGTAAGACACAGTGCTATAAGAAATTAATATGGGGAGTTGAAATTATAGCTATACATTAATTTGAGGTGTACAAAATGAAACAATTATAAAATTAATAATATTGATATATTTAATATATAACAATCTAACGGTTCCATTAAATAGTCTGCCAGAATAGGGTATTTACAACATGAGGTTGTACTAAATCAAGTATCAATAACAGCGAGTAGATTGTAAAGTGAAGGCAATAAGATTATAAAGGATTGTGGGGTATTGTAAACACAACAAGAATATAGTGAATGTGGTATTGCCAACACAACAAGAATATAGGAAATGTGGTATTGTCAACACAACAAGAACATAGGGTGTGGTGTGGTATTGTCAACACAACAAGTTTATAGGGAGTGGTGTGATATTGTCTACTCAACAAGATTATAGGGATTGGTGTGGTATTATCAACACAACAAGATTATAGGGACTGGTGTGGTATTATCAACACAACAAGATTATAGGGATTGGTGTGGTATTATCAACACACAAGATTATAGGGACTGGTGTGGTATTATCAACACAACAAGAATATAGGGATTGGTGTGGTATTATCAACACAACAAGATTATAGGGATTGGTGTGGTATTATCAACACAACAAGATTATAAGGATTGGTGTGGTATTGTCTACTCAACAAGTTTAAAAGGACTCGTGTAATATTATCAACACAACAGGAAGTTTCCACTTCACCACGTACTGTATGTTTTGGTCCACATTTCACGAAAAAACCGACTATCACTAGAAAAATCAGTGTTTTTTCTCAACAATCCTAAATTTTCTATGTGATCTAATAGTCAGAGTTTTTGGCTACATATCCAGAGGTTCCGGGTTATATCCCCTGCACTTCTAAAATCTATCTGGGAAACAGTGGGCCCGTAATGGGGTCAAATGCAGCCTCGGGAATATAAATGAGCTACTTGAATAAAAAAAGAAAAAGTAGCAGGTTCTGTTTATAAAGTTGAGATTAACGGCCGTAGGGCTTGTGCTGACCACACGACACCCTATAACCCAAAATGTTGAGACTATCCTCGCAAACGGTGGCAGGCGCTTGGTTTGTACAGTTCACACCAAAAGGTAACCGACTTATTTTGAGCACTTGCACTATGACCCTATCTTATAAGATACACCATAGTGTAATTTGCCAAGGTAGGACTACTCCCTTTTGGGGGGAACAGAGCGCACGATACTATAAACTCCCAAACATATCAAAACCCCCATCTATATAATCTAACCGAGTCATCCATGAATCATGTAGACTATCTGATAGAACAGTGATAGTGTTATCAGTAGAGCCGAGCGAACCAGCGAGGTGTGTACGTGTAGTCTATGTCAGAGCTCAGAGAGGACGCATCGGGCATCTGTTCTTCAACTGGTATGTTTAGTGTTTAGTTCCCGGCTATTATTATTATTATTAGTAGTAGTAGTATTAGCATTGCGTCTTACTACCCGTTCGGGTTGTACCCACTCATACTAATGTGTAATGGTAGGGTGTTTGTGAAATTAAATTGAAGACCTACAGTTTAACGTGGGATCCGAACCATGGTGGAGGCCTGGCATTCCTCCCACGTCTTGCCAGAGGTGAAGGAAGGGTTTGGTAATCGACACCTTACCCCTAGACCGCCAGGTCACCCTCCCGTTTGTTAGTACAATGTTGGGCGACTCATCCTAGTTAATTCTAGGGTCATCGATGCAATCAAACTTATATAATATGGCATGTTATAATGGAGGTGGTTAATTAACTCAAAATATGTCAAAATTATATTTTTAAATATTTTATTGCAAAACAAATTATCTGTCCTGTGACATGTAGCAACTAATAAAAGCTATGAGTTCAAACATTGAAGAACTGAAGAATATGGGAATGCTATCTACAGCTGTCATTTTTAATTGATATTAAAATACTATTTTAAGTATCTCACAAACGGAGAATTGGGGAATATAATTGTATAGTGTTAGGGGTTTAAAAAATGTTTTTGGTCTGTGTTGCCTGGAAAAGTAAGATATAGACGACATTAGTGCTAAGGAATTTGTATTCATCATTAAAGCTTATTATTCAAAAAGTAGATAATAGATAGAATTTTAACAATAATGCATTAATCCCCCAATTTTAAAATATCTATATTAAACTTAAACTGTTAACAAATATTTAGATTTGGCGATCAAGTTAAGCAGGAAAATAATGAATTATATAATCAATAGTAATATACACCATTTATCACGTGGTTTAAGACATCTTTAATGTTGGAACTACTTCAATTTTATTTTATTTTTTGCTAACAATAGCCCAAAACCTTCCCCGTAGAGATATACTGAGTCTAAATAATACAACATTTAAAACATATTTAGTGGTTCTATAGTTATAAGTGAACATACAAATATACTGACACTCTCCTCGAGCGGCCACCACCGTTAGCTATGATAGTGCCAACATTTGTCGATAGAGAGTGTCATGAGGTCAGCGCAAAAAACCCTCCGGCCTTTAATTTCAATTTTACATACCGGGGATGCTACTCCTTTATTCAAGTAGTTCCTCATTTTTCCTCGCGAGGCTGAGGTTGATCCCGTTCCAGACCCACTGCTTCACAGATAAATTCTGGAAACACCGAGGATAGAACCTGGGACCTCTTGATCTGTAGCCGGGAACCAGTATACCACCGAGGCGATCTCGGATATTCAAAGAGGGATATTAAATAAGGTTTTGTTTGAATATGTACAACATTCCTTGAGAGATTGAATTAGATATCCCTTCATGAAACAATATTAAACCCAGATGCGTACAGTATTTGATAATTCCAGTTTAATATACCAGTTACCTAAGGTTATCATAACAAAATCATACATAGCCATACGAATCTGTTCAATCTCAAATAGAAGACTAAATATTGTGTCATGTGCTTAGCCAGATATTTATTATCTACACATAAGTGATGTTAGACAAGATTAGGAACAGCAATCTTGGCCTCTATCTTTGTTCTGAGACAAAGGTAATGTAATATACTTGTTACTACTAGACTGTGCAGGTCTATTCACTGGCTATGTACCCGTTCAAGACAGTATTGTAGTTTGTTAGTCTCTTGGCCAGTTGTGACCTAAGACTTCATCTGCTCAGACTTATTACAAGTAGACAATCACCCTCCCTCTTTTACCTATGGTTGTGACGTCACTTAGGACAGTGTGTTACAGGTTGCAGTACATGCTGGATCGGTAGACTGTTGAAGAGATGCGCATGATAGCTATAACAAGTGTAAGTAATTGATCATGTACACTCTTATTTTTAGCACCACGTCTGACTATTTGTTCAGGTTATACACATATGTACTAATCAATATAATGGGTTAGGGATGTGTAAGGTAGAATTTAAAGGAAATGTACCTTCATTTGCGTTGAGAGAGAGAGAGAGATTGGAAAACAATTTTTGGAAAAAAACTTTCAGCACATCTAACCGGGATCTGAACCCCGATCTCCCTGTCATCGGCAGTCTAGTCTAACACTAGAGTGACGCCTTAGACCATGAAGTAAGTCATGTAAATTTAACGAACTAATTCCTCCCAAATTGGATTAAAACCAAAGAACTGTCTGTTAATCGAAACTCTTTACCAGAAGTTTAAGTCCAGAATGGATAAAAATGGCGTTCAACTTTCAGTGGTGGATGAATGGTCAACGACGTTAGATTCGCATAATTTTGTCTGCTATATACTAAAAGGCTGGGTGATCTCATTCTGCGAGCTAAGTGTTGTTCAGCGGGAGCTTGCCTTTCCTCAGGCCAGGTAAGTTGATCTACTCAACATGCCGGGCAGTGAGGACAATTGTGCTAAATGCCCCCGTGATTTTTTTAGCCGACAAAGATTCATTTGGAGTTCTGTCCTTTGTAAAGGAAGGTTTCATCTTGACTGCCTCAAAATTAATGCAGCAGAATATGAGGGCTTAATAAAAAAGTGGGGTATCTACTTTAAAGTGTGATCCATGTACTAAAAGGGCAAGAGCTTCGTTTAGGGATGATACCCTCACCAAATCCACTTCTGCACCCGTTCTTCCAGAGTGGCTGCAGAAGCCTCCTCAGGTTAAGAAGTCTTTTGAGGAGCTACGCAAAGCTCCATCAGCTGATCGGGAATCAGTCACTATACAGCTGTTAAATTCACTGATTAGCATAGTCTACTATCTGTATACTCTGGTAAAAGATCTGAGCAGCGATAACGCTGTGCTGAAATCCCAAATTTCGGAGCTTTTAGCTTTCAGGTCCCCGGTTTGCTTGGTTTCAGTCGAAACTCAATGCTCTTTATCTTCGCAATCTTCTATTACAATTGAATTTACCCCATCTACTACTAACCTATCTAAATCACTGAATTCATCCAAATTAACATTTAGCCAAGCTTTAAATTCAAATTAAAAAAAAAAGCTCTATTGTCGACTGTGCAATCACCAGCTGGGTCACAGTTTGCGTCAGCAAGCGCTGATGGCGGTTTTATGGTTGTGTCGTGACGTAAAAACAATTCCAACGTGCGCGAGGATTAGCCGGTTCAGCGCTTGCGTGTCAGAAAGTTGCTGACTGGTAATAAGACAGCCAACAACCTATAAACAGTGAACAATATTTTAAAAAAAACACTCTATATTCGTTACTTGGTTTTCTCCTGAAGTTTCTTCCCTGGCCATTCTATCTTATTTGACTAAAAACTCAAGTTTGATTGCTTTGTCTCTTCAAAATTGAAAACTAAATTTAACTAATATTTATCCTTTCATAATTCTGTCAAAGAAAATGACTTTCCCATTATAAACAATGGTGGTATTTGGCCGTCTGGCTGTCTCATTGCACCTTACTATGGGAAGTTGCTGCCTGAGCAGATAATCTGTAAGGAGTCCCCCTGCGTGTCTGATCCTGAAAAATCTGATCTTGCATCTGACCCTGGCTCTCAAGAGGATTCAATTCGAACCCCACTCTTGACCATCAATGGAGGTCTGGAAGATACCTCCCAACCCAGCTCCCAGTGAATAATAGTGATATTCTATTATATATCAACAAAATGTTCGGGGTCTACGAACCAAAGAAATGAAATTATTTACAAATGTTTGTTTTAATGAATTCTCTATTATTTGTTTGGTTGAAACTTGGCTCTCTAGTTAGTTTGTTAATGATAAATACTTCCCCCCTGACAATATTGTTTATAGAGCTGACAGGTTATATGATGAAGCTACTATCTCAAGGAAAGGTGGTGTTCTCATTTCTGTCATTGATTCTATTTCTGGTGTGTCCAGGAGAACTGACCTGGAGAATAATATGGAATTTGTCTGAATTGAAATCCAAACATTTGGTCGCCAAAAACTGTTAATTGGAACATTTATCTTGCTCCCCAAATAAGTCTAAGCATTTCTTGAGGGTGCTTTGGCTAACCACCCCTACCGAATAATACGATTAGGTGATTTTAACTGCCCCGAAATTGATTGGAAATATCATCATGCTCAAAGCATTTTGCATTTCTACATTAAATTCTTACTTCGAATAACATATTAGGGTTAGAACAATTTAATGAAGATGACAACGACACTAACCTCGTAGATCTTGTTTTTGTTCATTTTCACCCCCCCCCCTTAGTAATTCATAGCTCTCAATCACTAGTGAATATTGATTTGGCTCATCCGCCCTTATTGATTTCACTTGCTGTACCTATTGCTACTAAAATTAATGACAGCCCCACCACAGATATTAACTATGCACGGAGTGATTACCTTAATCTTTACAATGACCTGGCCACGCTGGTTGGTCTTGTTTATTCTACTACGGATGTTAATTTGGCTGTAGATAATTTTACAATTTAGTCCAAAGGAAAATCAAAACGCGTATTCCTCAAATTAATAATCTTAATTCATCAAAATATACAAATTAGTTTTCTTCTACTCTCAAATACTATATTAAAAAAACATATTTTTTTTTTCAAAAAGTTTAAACAAACATATAATAGAGTCTATTCACATTTTTCTCACTTTCGTAAAGTAGTTAAAACTACTTTGATTATAGACAGAGCCAATTGGACGAACTCAATATAAAATAGTATTAAATCCAAACTCAAGGAATTTTGGAGGTTTGTTTAAAATAATTGTGTGAATAAAGTTTCCCCTTCTAACCTAGAAATTAATGGCAAAATTATAGCAGATCTTTTATTAATTGTTAGTGAGTTTGGAAATTACTTTCATTCTGTTTATAATTCAGCCGTATCTGTCTTACCCCACCCAGTTATTGAAACTAATCTGTCTGTTAAGTGAAGCTTTTCCTCTTATATGGAAACAGTCTGTTGTCATACCTATCTATAAAAAAAGGGGCAAAAACAAATGTTTGTAATTGTAGACCAATTTCTCTATTATATACTTTCACTAAAGTATTCGAGAAAATAATAATACATGAGCATACTTTCCACCCCCTAAAGAACAAACTCTCAGATAAGCAACATGGCTTTATAAAAAATAAATCTACTTTCCCAAATGAAGTAGAGTTTCTGGGCCATGTTGCCCCTCAAGTCTCTACCCAAGGCCAAGTTGATACTATCTATTTTGATCACAATATGGCATTTGATTCATGTCAGCATAGTATTATACTCTCTAAGCTTTGTAATGTTGGCCTGTTCCACTCATATTTAAATTGATTTAGCAGTTATTTACATGAAAGATCTTTCACCATTAAAATAAATTCTCACTCCTGCAACACATTTTTAACTCCTTGTGGTAAACCTCGAGGTTCTAATTTGGTCCTCTTCTCCTTAATGTGTTCATTGTTATAGTGGCAAATATATAACCTCATCTTGTTATTTACTGTCTGCGGATGATTTTAAATTATTTAAAACTATCACTTCAACTGAGGATTGTATATTCTTACAAAACGATATAAATGGTATTTTACGATGTTCCCGTGATAATAGGATGTCTATTAATAAATCTAAGACAAAATTTATATCTTTCACTAGGGACACTAATCCCATATTATTTATTTATAATCTTGACAGTGACAACATAGTTCGCTCCAGTTATATAAATGATCCTGGTTTTCTTCTGGACAAACTCTACTTACACTATCATGCTGATCATATAATATAACCCAATCATTGAAATTACTTGGACTTATTAAATTTATTACCTCTTCATTTAAGAAATTTGACTCTTTTTATGTCTGTATTTTCCCCTAGTTAGATCCAAGCAAGAATATGCTACTGTTGCTGGGAATTCCATCACCTTAACTGACTCCCTCAGATTAGAAAACGTTAAAAAAAAATTGTCGCTGCGTACGTTGATAAATTCTTTACCTAACAGATTTATTATGTATATGACAGAATTAGAAACCACTTAGGGCTCCAAACTCTCGACTCAAGTAGACTGTATTGTGACGTCCATTTTGTTTTTAATATTTTAAATAGCTTAATTTCTTGTAAATTTGCCCTCGATCACGTAGGTATTCTTGTTCCTTCTCGGGCTTCTTGCAATCCTAATTTTTTTCCAATAACTCTTACAAGATGAGCCCTATAGGCCGTCGTATACACAGCGCGAACTCCAGATTTGTTGAATTCAACTTTTATCACAAAAGAAAAGGAGAGTTATTTTAAGGAACTCCCTTACAACTAATTTACTTTGTAGAGGCTTTGTCTCTAATACTTTGATTTAAATGTTTCTGTTTTATTGTTTGCTTATTGTTACCACTTTTTAAATCTTTATCCTTTGACTACTCTCATGTTAGTTATTTATTATTATTCTAATTTATCATTACTATGTCCTATTTATTGTAATTATTCATCAGTATGTATCATTATTTTAGCTACTATAAATTATTTAATTATGTTATTATACGTGCTTTTATGGTACTTGTGTACTTTTCATTGCTGGCTTGTTATAGGTCTCACGCCTGGTGGTCAGCACTATAATAAAGGAAATTGAAAAGTAAATTATAATAAGTTTTTGTTGTGCACTGTTTAATTTATTTTATCACATCAACACAAATCTTAAAAACCAGCTTTATTCTGAAATATACAAAAAAAAGCCCCTAGCCGTTAATTTATCAATGAGAGAGAGAGAAATCTCAAATACCACAAATCTTTCGCCAATGCCTGGAACAGAACCTAGAACTCTTAACTCAGTTGCTGGGCATGCTAATGGCTGATATAAAGTAAGATAACTATACTTTGTTTACTAACGTGCATACGTATATAGGAGGAACCTTATCCGGAAGCTAGAAAAGTTTCTATAAAAGTTAAGAGATTTACTTTCACGTATTAGTAAATCACGGTATAGTTTCTGAAACTGTTACTTTTGGTAGATATTATCAATATCTATAAAATAATTATAGTAATTTGGTGAAGAGTTATTAATGTTGATCGCAAAAAATGATTTACTAAAAGGTTCTTCATAACAAAATTCTTCCTTAGCTATTTGTAGCATAAATAGACACAAACAACAGTCCCACTCCCATCCATATTTCTCCCAGAAATATTGGAATCAGAAACCCAGGGAGATGGGACGCAGTTTGTTTGGAGAGCTCATTCATGGCGGGATCCTGTTTTGTGAAGAGGTTTGTGAGGTCTGATACATATTACATGGAAATTACCACTATTGTAGGATTATGTTTGTAAGATACTTAAAAAATAATAATAACTCTGTCAGTCTAGCTCAACAAACATTTGAGTGTTAGCTAATTATGTTACCGAGGTGGATTTCGTCACCTCTCATCATATGTTCAAATTATACGGACATGTAATAATTACGTCATTATATAAGATATAATAAGGGATATATTTTAGGAATCATACTCAAATTTGGGTGTAGGGAGCGTGTAAAACCATTTAGGAAAAAACAAACCTTTATTACACACGTCCATGATTAGAATCCTGATGCTCCTGTCAACGACAGTCCTCTCTAATGTGAGGACATCACCTAAGATCATTTGATCACTGAAGTGGGTGTAAAAATATGTCTTCCTCTCTAAATCGAACTGTATAGTTGTAGTGTTGTTGTTGACAGTGACGTCTGAGAGATCCAGTGATCATGGTGAGTATATCACTGACTGCTCTATAGTTGTAGTGTTGTTGTTGACAGTGACGTATGAGAGTTCCAGTGACCATGGTGAGTAGAGCTCTGACTGCCCTATAGTTGTAGTGTTGTTGTTGACAGTGACGTCTGAGAGTTCCAGTGACCATGGTGAGTAGAGCTCTGACTGCTTTATAGTTGTAGTGTTGTTGTTGACAGTGACGTCTGAGAGTTCCAGTGACCATGGTGAGTAGAGCTCTGACTGCCCTATAGTTGTAGTGTTGTTGTTGACAGTGATGTCTGAGAGTTCCAGTGACCATGGTGAGTAGATCACTGACTGCCCTATAGTTGTAGTGTTGTTGTTGACAGTGACGTCTGAGAGTTCCAGTGATCATGGTGAGTAGATCACCGACTGCCCTATTGTTGTAGTGTTGTTGTTGACAGTGACGTCTGAGAGATCCAGTGACCATGGTGAGTAGATCACTGACTGCCCTATAGTTGTAGTGTTGTTGTTGTTGACAGTGACGTCTGAGATTTCCAGTGACCATGGTGAGCAGAGATAAGACTGCTTTATAGTTGTAGTGTTGTTGTTGACAGTAACGTCTGAGAGTTCCAGTGAACATGGTGAGCAGAGCACTGACTGCCCTATAGTTGTAGTGTTGTTGTTGACAGTGACGTCTGATAGTTCCAGTGACCATGGTGAGCAGAGCACTGACTGCCCTATAGTTGTAGTGTTGTTGTTGACAGTGACGTCTGAGATATCCAGTGACCATGGTGAGTAGATCACTGACTGCCCTATAGTTGTAGTGTTATTGTTGTTGACAGTGACGTCTGAGAGTTCCAGTGACCATGGTGAGCAGAGATAAGACTGCTTTATAGTTGTAGTGTTGTTGTTGACAGTGACGTCTGATAGTTCCAGTGACCATGGTGAGTAGATCACTGACTGCCCTATAGTTGTAGTGTTGTTGTTGACAGTGACGTCTAAGAGATCCAGTGACCATGGTGAGTAGATCACTGACTGCCCTATAGTTGTAGTGTTGTTGTTGACACTGACGTCTGAGAGATCCAGTGATCATGTTGAGTATATCACTGACTGCTCTATAGTTGTAGTGTTGTTGTTGACAGTGACGTCTGAGAGTTCCAGTGAACATGGTGAGCAGAGCACTGACTGCCCTCAAGAGCGGCAAAATTGACAAGATGCTCAGTAAGAGTCTGCTCAGCCTTCTGGAGTGCCCCGTTTGCTTTGAGTATATGCAAACCCCAATACAGCAGTGTCTCAACGGTCACAGCTTATGTTCCAACTGCAGACCGAAACTAGACAAGTAAATTCAACTACAGAAACAAACAAGACAGTTTATTTGCTCGATTGGAGCCCTAAGTATTACTACCCTGCCAAACTATCCACATTTAACAACTTTAGGGGGTAAGGATGATGAAGGTATAATTTAACAGGAAACGTATGTTTTGTCAACCATTAAATGAAGCATTCTTACCTTAATTGATCACACCATTAACTCATGTTATAAGTTTTATCATAGTGGAATCAATCAAGGCAGGCTTGATAACAATTATGGTAAGTGGAGGCTTCCAGCATTTGCGTTGAGTAAGAGAGAGAAATAATTATTAAAGATAAGACCAGGGGAGATTTAAACCCAGACCTGCACATTAAAGGCAAACTAGACCAGAATAGAATGTTGTTTGGTCCACGTGCCCACACATTTAGGCAATTGCACTTTGATTTTCATAGAAGTACGTTATTTGAAAACTGGAAGCTCATGTCGCCATAGCGGCGTAGATTAAAATATTATAATTGTATTTATATTTATAGTACTTTTAATTATTGATGTAAAAATAAACTATACAGTAATCGGTAAATATATATTATTTGGAGATTTTGAAAACTTTTGATAACCTTTTAATTGATAGGCCTAAATAAAATATGTTTCTAGAATGCCAAATTTTAGGGACTTTTCCCCACCCCAATCCCAGGATAGGGAGCTCAAAAGATGGTATATGGACATGGGTTCTTATCTGTGGACTTTCATTATAAAACTATTATGTACTTTAAAAGGATAGCGTATAACCTGAACGGGTAGTAAGACGTTGTGACAAGTATTATTATAGAAGGATATTTACAAATTATACAATAAATAATTATGGATACTATGAGTACGTCTTTGTCCCATCCTAAAAGTCCATAAGCCCTTTCTCTGGCCCATTAGGCCCCTTAGTCCCTACAAGATTTGGTAGCCTTAAATTCCTAGCATGATCTTTACCAACCTTCGTAACCCCCAAAAAAAGAGCTCGTGGCTGTTTCCTGGTAATTTTTAATAAGTCTCTCGAATTGACTGTAACAAGATTATACACCGATTAGACTCTAACAAGACTACAACAATAATGAAACGTGTACTCTTTCATAAAAAAAAAACCCTGCTCACTCCTTTAACTAATCAATTTGATTCCAACTTGAGGCTTATGGACTGAGAATATATGACAATTTCTTGCTCACTCTGAAATATTACATCTCTAAACAATTCCGCATTCAATTACGACAATCTGAACTATTGAATCTAAAGCTACTTTCAATAAATGTTGTTGGTTTAAAATGTGTCTTCATATTTAAAAATCAGTGTTAAGGCATTTTAAAATGGATAATCCATTATCAAAGTTTAGAGTAAAACTACATTTTTGATTTGAAAGACCTTTCTAAGCCTGCTACTTATATAAATTATTAATTATAAGTTTTCCTTCGAGTGTCTAATCTTATTTTTTATCCAGATCCCAACCAGGTAATCTTAAAAGTTCATAGCTGCTACATACAACATCTTCATTAAATAAACGAGTTTAGTTATTCCTAGCTCCAAGCCAAATGCAATCACAAACTACCTAAACAAACTATTAGCAGCATTAAGTCCTCCCGAGTCAATGTTGGCTGCGTTATCTGATAGCTTGCCATCTCAATTATTGTGGCTGACGATTTCCGTATGTCCATCACAAACTATGACTTAAAATATGGGTGAATAATGACCTTGAACACGGTATGACTGCACGATAGCTCAGTGGTTAGAGCATTTACGTACTAAGCCAAAGGTTCAGGATTAAATTCCCGTGTCTGGGCTTCATTTCTCAATTTAAAGAATAATATTCAAATAACGTCAACATATGCTCTATTTGTATAAATAGAAACTAGGCAAGCAAACACAACCTTTTCTACAATTGTAGTATCTCACAGGCAAAATATTTTGTAGAAATGGGTAGACACCAACTAAAGCGTCAATATCGTCTTATCTGGCTTACCGGTGACAGAGAGGTCAGGATTCGTACCTCGGACAGGTGTATTGAGAGTTATATCTTAAACGGTTTCTCCCTTATCATCCTCGTAAATGATGGTACATTTCCTCTAAATTATATCTTCATTATATCTGTCCAGTCACTATAAATAAGTAGATAGCCAGTATGGGTAGTAAGACGCAGTACATTTAAATGTAATGGATATAACTTTGAAAAGACTCCTAAAAAGTACCTACTCTACAAATAAATGTTTGATATAGTTTGGCATAAGTATTATTTTAAACATTTCTCCAGCAGACCTCCATAAGGTGCAATGGTTCAATATTAATTAGTCTATGAAACAATAACATTAAAGATAACTATTTAATTATATGCCTGCCAATTTCATCTTGATCATCTTGGCAATTTTAAGTAATAAAAGGATTGTCGGAGAGGGTCAAAGAGTTTGTTTGAAAAGATTGTACTCCTCTTTCACACTAGTCCCTATTCTAGGTAAGTATACTCTGATAAAGTTTTATAACGTTGAGTGTACAAAAAAATACTGATTGAAGCATTGTCAATTTGTGTATGAGTATGCTGACTTTATTGACTTCAATAAAATATGGAAGAATTTGTCAACGCTAAGTGATTTACTTTGCATTTCACATGTATTTCCTCTTCCTGTAAAGTTATATTTTTTAAAAAAGGAAGAAAGCATTAAAAGTTGAATAGGGCCTATTATGTTATGGCTATTCATCAAAATAATATACGAATGATTTATCCAAACGTGCTTTCATGACCGTTGGCAAAAAAAAATTGCAATTTTTGAATATTAAAAAAATTGTTAAAATTAGTATTAAATTTAATTCCTAAAAGTGTATATAAAAAATATGCTTACGGGTATAAATGCATTGATAAAAATGATCACGTGTACTCTTGGACATTTAATTCAGTTTTAAGTAGATATACTTGTGAAAAAATCTTCCCAGAGAATTGTATAATTAAGAATAACAAGACATGCGAGATTAATTATTCAATATGCCGTCAAATAATTGTTTGGTTACGCTATCTAGCTTATGACTGGCTGAGTCATCAAGGGAAATAAAACCATTTTCTCCTTCACTGCTGTAGGTTACTTTAAGGTGCAGGTTTCTGATAACACTTTCAGAAAAATATCAACACTTGTAAGTTGGCCGAAATTGATTCGATTATATAATTTTATACAAACAATTATTTCCTATGAAATAATCTTTTATCTTATATATTATAGGAAATATATAAAAATATATAGAAGTAAACTTCAATTATAATGCAGATAAGAGAAGAGTTTATTCTGGTCTGACATAGCTCTACCGTGTGTCGACAGATGTCCTTCCTGTCGGAGATCTCTATCCACGACATCAAGGAATGTCGCCCTTGAACAGATAGCGGAGCAGTGCTTGAACCCTTCTCAAGGAATAGGGGTCGAACTAAGACCACCCAAACAGCACCGTGTATACGACTGTCTTTCAGGCAAGGTACAGTGTTATAACCCATTTTAGGTTAGTGTTAACCTCAAATTACCGTTTTAACAGTAAGATGTGTATGTTTGGTGGCCTTCAGTCTTGTGGCTTATAGACTGACGGATATATTGTCGATAAAGAACGCGCACAATCTATTGGTATTTCACATCGCCTAAAAGTGTTGATACTCATACTAAATACTTTATATGTATACACATATATACAGGATGCTCGGAAGCTCATAGCCCAAACTCCACATACAGTTTGTTTGAACCAAAAGTAATACAAAATCCTATACACTTACATCTGGAAAGCTATTCTATTACCACTAAATTGTGACCAAATTCCAGCGTACAGCACCGGTATAGCAAAGCTGTTCAAGTATGGGTGCACGACCGGTTGCATAGGAGTTAGGCCCGTGGCACTACACATGTCATAATTGCAAGTACTTTCTGTGATATGGGACCATTAATGATGACCCTCAGAACGTATTCGCATTTCTAGATGGACTGGTATTTGGTTTACTATTAATTGCGTTTTGTTCTGCTGCCGTGCTCCAAGATGTCGAGGTGAGTAGTGCCGCGCTCCTAATTCCTATGAAACCTGTTGTACACGTATGCTTGAACAACTTTGCTATTACAGTGCTGTACGCTGAAATTTGCACACCATTTAATGTAATGGTACTAGCAAGGGTTCCGGATTTAAGTGTATGGGTTTTGTTTTACTTTTGGTTCAAACAAGCAATATGTGTTATTTGGGGTATGAGTTTCAGAGCTACCCGCGTGTGTATATGTGTTTGTTTATATTAGGGAGGGCTCATCTCAAGAGCCCTCTGGGGCCTGTGTAATGAGAGATGTATTATTGTTTGAATATGTTTCTTGTAAAATGTATTTTTGGTGTTTTTGATCGTTGAATAAATATTCTTGTATATTAATTAAATAACTCATACAGCTAAGATAATGATCGGTATAGAGAACCTGAAAGGAATCATTCATTTCTTGAATGACTACATAAAAATGTATAGTCCTACATTATATCCTAAACGGTAATTAAAATAAGTGAGGTAATCTGGCTACTTTTGAGGTTGAATGGAGGCTACATTTAGTTTATATTCTCTGCTAACTACAAAGTGTTTGAAAAATTCTATTATCTTACTACATATGGACCATGTGAATGAGCATATGAAAAGGTAAATTTATTTGTTTGTAATTATTCGGCCCAACGGGTTGTGTGAGACTGGCATAAAAAATCTATAGAACAAAACCATGAACAATCTTTTTACTTGTCTATGTAACAATCTGTTTGTATTTAAAACCTCAAAATAAAGACATTAAGAAAGTTATATTTTATTTTGCCATGCAACTAAACCTAAATATTTACAGCACTATTACTTCTTATATTTGTTATATTTAAAACCTCAAAATAAAGACATTAAGAAAGTTATATTTTATTTTGCCATGCAACTTAACCTAAATATTTACAGCACTATTACTTCTTATATTTGTTTTATTGAATTTAATTACGTTTCTATAGACATTTTAAACATTTAAATAAACTAAGTAGTTCTTGAGATAACCTAGAATAACGCATTTCTGTTGTCTGTATATATTCAGATGATTTTTCATATTTTATTATGAGCTATAAAAGCATAAATTTGAGGCACTTTCATAGTACTCACTTAACAGGGTTACCAAAATCCAAACCCTAAATAATAAAATAAACAAGAATAAATAAATAATTGTGTATACTCAAATATTTATGTAAATTCATAAGGAAGATTTTACGTACTTACTGATGAGCTAGATATGTGAAATTTAGGTGAATGTTATAAGTACAGCTTAACAGGTGCGCAAAAATATTAAATAGTAAAAATACCACAGTAAAACAAATCACGTGTTAAAGTTATTCATTAAAATTTGTTCATATGTTATTAATCACAAGGTAACCAAAACTAGCTAAACCTAACCTTCCATGCGTCTACCAATTAAAGGTTTTGTTTTTTACATTAGGTAATTTTGTTACGATCAGTCTAACTGGCTTTAAACCAAGTTTCCAGGTAAAGAATATTGCTTAGCGACTATTTTAGAACTTAAACTTAATCCCCACTTGCACAGCTGGACAAAATCACTCAAAATAATACTGGGGTTGAGACCTTTGGTGATTTTCAAAAACTGTGACATTTGTCTCAAAATCAATATAGCACCGAACATTTTTATCTATTCAGCAGCTGCTGAGGAGGCGTGGGGTGCTAGGGGATTCCACGCCTTCCCTCAAAATTTTGACTAGTAATTTTATATTCCTTTAAGCAAGGCGAATGTGGTTGGAATGAGATATCTAAGAAATGTATGTGGAAAAACTCTTCATATATTGTGAGACAACGAGAAACGTTCAAAAAACTCTTTCGCATATTATCTCAAGCCATTATCATAAACTGTATAAAAAAGTGTATATAAGACAATGTCACTATTAATTTCGTACACTCTAATGTGTGAACTCTGGTGTAGAGGCATTACAGCCTTCAACACACTGCACTGAAGTAACTTAGTGGCACTAGCGTGATTAGGAACACATGTCATTGGCTGTGGCTTGAAAGTGACCAGTGTGAGAAGAACCTAAGGTAGGGGATGGGTGTTTTTGTTCAGTCCGGTTCATTTCCAGCCCAGTGTGTTTCAGGATTTGGGCTGCCAGTGGCAGGGTAAGAGATCCGAACTATGGAGGCATGTCAAGGAAACTCACGGACCTCTAGCCATGCACTTGGAAAGGAGCAAACTGTGCTTCAGGCTGACGAAGCACAACTTCACCATCAACGCCAAGACTGTTATCCTCTTCTATGCCATGAACGAACTGTTCTGGTACCACTTTCACCAGGACTGCAAGAGGTACTGTACTCCGTGGAAGTTACTCACTGAAAATATATTAAAATTATTAAATTATATTATATATATTTACCTTATTTATTGACCAAACATTTGTGAAGTTATTTTTGATAACCACGAAATTTACAATAAGTTTCCACCTTTATAAGAGGTTAACCAGAGTTAATTTCTTCATTTTTCAGTAGGCCACACACCAATAATTTACCATTTTGTCTACATAAAGGTTTATTCAGATCTCCAAGTAAACAATTATACAGTTTGAAAGGAGTGAGAAAACAAGTATTTCCACGTAATTAGCTTGGGGTTAACGACGCCAAATGGTGGTGCTATGAAACGCTAAATTTTGCGTTGTATGTACAATACCTGGGGGGTAGGCAACTCGTTAATCTTCAGAACATACAGAGGGCAGTTTGGTGTAAATTATGACTAGCAGCAGGCATTTAATTACCTTTAATGGCCGTTCATGTTGACAGCCAAATGTGCAATGCCGCTCTGCTGGGTCTTCATCATCGTTTGTGTCGGAGGAGGGAGTAGTGGGGTTGCCTTTGTTGGTTTGTATAGCGTGCTGCGTGTGTTGCCTATCCCCCAGGTGCAGACAGATAGCACTGCCATAAGGTGTCACTGAGCCAAGTCCGTTTCCTGGAAGTACTTGTATTGTCTTAAGACTGTTACAATTCACTCACCCAGTAGGGAAATAGATTTAACTTGACGGATTAGACTATGTCCATGTTTAAAAAGATGAGCCATAGCGGATCCATGAATGATAAGCTTGATACCTTTCATGACAAACAGAGTGTATATTCAGTGTAAGAATCATTAAAGGTTTTATTAAAACTGTTATATTTTGAAACACCTTCTAACGTATCCCTACAGAAATTATTATATGGCATAATCCTATTCATACTGTTCAAATAAATACATGATCAATAATGACTGACTTTGATTTTTATACTCCAAGTAATTAAAGTCCCTCATATTCCCGAAATTTATCAAATTTAAATTACAATAAATGGTTTTATGTAAAACATATATTGCATAAGTTTCAAAAACGTTTCGTAGAAGCTTATTTCATTACAAGTATATTCTAAGATTGCACTTGTAATATGCAACTAATATCAATCATATAATATTTTTTTAACATAAAGTTGAGATTATTTATAGTACTCATTATTTTTTTTTATAAATAAGATATCGTGCCCAGAATAACTTCAATGATCAGAAAATTAAAATCAGCTATTCACAAAAGTATCCTACGTAAACTTCAATTTTAAATAATGCAACGAACAGAGCAAGGTTGTTTGAACTACAATTTGAACTGGTTCATAGGATTTCACCCAGTTTGTTTTTGGCAGAAACATGTGGTACCAAAGCGTGCAGTACATCGGTCCGATCAGCCACGCGTCCAGATTCAGGTACGAACTGGAGTTCTCTAGCGAAGAGTCCCGAAGAAGGATCACGTTCAGCCGGGAGACGCACAGCGACATGGAGAAGATGGCCGCCGTGTTCGACAGCGGGGATTGTTTCAGCATCGACCTGAACAGTGTGAAATTCTTCGTCAGCCCCAACAATTGTCTGAACTTCAAGGTGAAGATAGAGAGAGTGTGATGTGATGGACTCCAATGTACTGTTCTTTCTTTTGAAGTAAGGCATCCATGATTGAAAATGCACTGATCTAAATAATTCCTATCACCCAACTGCCTGTTATTCAATGGCAAGATAAAAAAAAACGTGATGAATAGAAATTTAGGTGTGTTTCCTTATTTTCATTGATGATTGGTGATATGCTTTATTAATACTTACAATAACTTCAATGTCAACTTGAAAACTGTCAAAGCACTCGAGTTTCAATAAATTCAATAACTTAAAAGTAAGGGAAAATACATCGTGGGTACAAAGGTACCTTCTTACTTTCCTAAAAACACTATCATCGCTTTTTCTGACCTCAACTGCTTCAAACAAACGGCCACTCAAAATTTCACGCATATTGTTCACAATAATTAATGGTTTTTTTTAAACTAAGAAACCCCTCTTATAAGTCAAATTTAAACTAAATAACTGTACTAATTAAAAAAAAATTGTAAAAAAAGTGTATCATATTGTGACTTAGTTTCCATCTAATAAAAATTATTTTGGAACCAGGTTTAGTATAGCTTAGGGTAAAAAATGGTAACTCAAATATGGAATAAGCGTTTCATATTTAAATTTGAAAAATAGGAATAATTTAGCTAACACTCCTATATACGAATACAAGTATAAATACAGATCTCAAATTGTTGATGATAATCTAGAGGCGTAGTTAAAATGTGGATTGAGTTCAGGCATTACGCCAATGTTCCTGCAACTTGCCAGACAAAAGGATTACCAAATGTCACATTAAATTGTTTTACATTTTCTATTTGAACGGTTTTAATCATTTGTGTTCAAACCAATTGTAACTGAATAGTTAAAGTTTTGAATGCTCATACTCAAACAGAGTGTTTATTTAAATACTCGTTTGAAATTTTTTTATGATGTGGCGAATTTCACATTTCATTCGCCACACTTGTGGCTAGTTTGAAAAAGACGTTGCCCATCCTTGTACTAAATTATAGACAGGTGATCGTCTATACGTTACCATAACCTATTTTCAAAGGTCATATATTCCTAAATACTTTTATGTAGTACCATGATGGATTGTGTTGAAATTCGCATAGCTCGAATTTTGATATAAAGAAAATAGTACTTTATTCCATGGATTTTTAGGTTGAATGATTGTTTTGGAAATAAAGTCTGGAGCTATATAAATCCGCCTTTAGAACTTAATTAGTAAACAATAGAGAACAACTTTGAATTGAAAGGAATAACGTTGCAAAAATGAACGTGTGTTGTTATAAAAAAAATAATTTCCATATATTCTAACCGATAGCGCCATGACGACTGTACAATGACCCGCCTCGGTGGCGTAGTTGGCTAACGCGCTTGTCGTGTTGAGCTCGACTGCTGAGGACGGGTGAGATTGAGGTTCGAATCTCGGTCGGGTGAACTGGGGGTTGTTTTTCCTAAATGGTTTTCCACTCTCCCTCCACGCAAATGCGGGTTCACTTCCTCTAATTCAACCTTTCCCAATTCCCAATCCATTAGGGTAATTAGTACTTAAGGCGTATAACCCGAACGGGTAGTAAGACGTGGTGCTAAATATTATTATTATTCTAAACAAAGTGTGTACAGTGTCGCAATATTCCGCCAGAACGCCGCCTCCCCAGGGATTGGAGCTTGGGCCCCACCGTGCATCTCCAGACAAACATTGGGTGCGCATGCGTCTGTATAATATCGCTTCATGAGTGGACGTTGATGAACGCATTAAGGATTACATAATGTGTTCGCTAAACCCATTGGCTTTCCCCAGCTGAGAAGGACTGTTTAAAGGCCAACGAATATTATTAAGAATTACTCTTTGATGTCCTGCGAGCTATAGTGACTAATTACTCGTGCTCTAAGTAAATTTAAATTCATTTTCAGCCTATTTTTTATTTATTGTTATAAAAATTACATTTTTTTGGGTATAACTATTTAAGATCATGAGAGTGAAAGTACTTATTAAGTTTTATCTCAGTTTTATTAATATTTTTTTTTTACTAAATTTACATTTTGGTCTGATTTGTATGCTAAATTTATGTCTGAGGTCAGAGAGGCATCAGACTTCTCATCCATGTGTAGGTAGCTCTCGTTTGATGCGTTCTTTATTTTTTCTAAAATTCGCTCAATATGCCAGTATGAAAAATAAGTCTGTATAACATGTAACTTTATGATTAGCTTATATTAAGTATAGCTATGCTAAATAACGTCTAGGACGATGATATTCTGTATAGTTGTCATGGTAGGAGTAAACTTTTCTATACGCGTAACCTTAATATTACAATTGAGTAATATGGTATTGCGACTAGCCGACTTCTCACATGATGCTACCTTTAGATGGAGCAATTGTATGTATAGTTGAGGGCAGAATTATCCTATTATATTTTCTTAATGATGAATATTTTATAATAGTCTACTTGGTTTGGTTTTGTAAAAAGTAAAGCTATCTAGTGTTAGAATGAAACCATATGTCGTGTATTAGCCTCAATGGCCCATGATAATATTATAATTATTTTTGTAATACTCATATTTCAATTATTAGAGCTTCAGAGGATACAATATATATTTTATAGGTGACCTGATAGTCTAGGAGTAAGGTGTCAGACTTCTTTGCTGGGGGTCCGGGTTTCAACCCTGGGTCCCGGCACAAATCTATCTGATTATCAAACCCTTCCTTCACCTCTGACAAGAGGTGTATTGATCACAACTTGTAAATGTGTGGAATACCAGGCCTCCACCGTGGTTCGGATCCCACGTTAAATTTTAAGTCCTCCATTTTATCTCACAATCACCCTACCATTACACATTAGCGTAGTGCGTATATCCCGAACAGGTAGTAAGACGTGGTGATAATAATAAAAATAATATTTTTATGAGTTTTACGCGTATCCCCAATTATTGTAATTACGTTAATTTACTACATTTAAAAACTTGTTTGAGAATAAACAGACTTGTATATGTGTATGTGTCCTTTTTCTAAGACTTGCATATTATGATCCACTAGATCCTTCCCCCTTCCCCCACCTCCGCATTATTATTTTCAACACACATATTGAAGAATCATCATAGACTCTACCATAAAATATGAGTGACTATCGACATTTT
>CABFOW010005239.1:10379-24227 GCA_902141385.1 Timema californicum
TGACAAGACATCTTGTGAATGTGAGGAATGCCAGGCCTCCACCGTGGTTCGGATTCCACGTTAAACTGTAGGTCCTCCATTTCATCTCACAATCACCCTACCATTACACATTAGCGTAAGTGCGTATAACCCGAACGGGTAGTAAGACGCGGTGCTAATAATAATAATAATAATATTTTTGCACTCGTGATTTTTATCTTTATTATTCTTTATGTCTAAATACTTGTCTTTGATCTTATAATTATACTATTATACAATTTGATATGCCCATTTCTGTAATTGAAATTATGAAGAAAAAAAATCAATCAAATTTTACAAACGAACACTCAGTTTTAAGGTTTAGGGCTTAGGCTTTCGTCAAAAATAGTTGTTTTCAAAGAAAGTATTTCCCGAGAAAAATGTGAGTTTTTTTATCTTTGCTATCATAACGATGGAAACCCTGATTTGTTTAAGTATCGGTTTTGTTGTTCATATTTAGTATCACAATACCAATAAGTTAAGTTATATTTTCTAGCTACCACTTAATTGTACTGAGTCTATGTTGATAATATTTCAAGTGTAATACTTTGTGTATTGCATCTATCATTTATTATATAAGTATGGTTTAGGTGTTTATTGATCTAATAATATTTCAATACAAATAAGGTCAGTTATGTTTCTACGTTTCACTTGATTTTGAGTGGATAATATTTCAAAGTAAAGTTTTGTATACCCCCTATAGCTTCTCAAACACACAAACTCTCTCTCACATACACTCTCACACACCCTTTCACACACTCACACACACTCTCTCTTTCCCAGACTCTCTCTCTCTTTCATTCACTCTCACACACTCTCTTTCACACACTTTCAAACTCTTCTACACACACACTCTCTCTCACTTTCTTGAGCTCACTCTTCCTCACACACACATACAAACTCTATTTTGTTCTACTCCATCCCTTATCACACTGTATTTTCCCATCATTCCCTAACACTCGCTCTTTCACACTCACTTTATCACAATCACCTTTACCTACTAACAATCTCTAGCTCACACTCACTCACACATTTACACAATCACACAATCAAATATTCACTCACATAATTGCACACTCACACACTCAATCTCTCACTCTGTGTCTTTCTATGACCTACATATTATATATTCATTTATATGCCCGTTTCCGTTAGTAGAAATTACTAGGAAAAGGCTTGAGCAGTTATGAAAAAAGAACACACGTGTTAAATAAAGGCCAAGATCCCAGGAGATCGGCAAAAAGAGAAGCTTCCAGTGAAAAACTGATCTTTCTAGCAAACTTCCAGCTTCCCTCTCGTGCATGCAGGGGTTCATTTTTACTATCTCTTTTTGTTAACATCACCATGGTAAATCTGATTTGAGTAGGATTTTATTAATCAGTAAATAACATTCTTCTTTAGTTAAACATAATATCAACTCAATTATTAATAAAGTGGTAAGGCACAACAACTATATAAAGAACTGGAAGAGTAATTTTTTTAATGTTCTCATTGTGGTGTAAAGGGGAAAATTATATAAGTTCGTTTTGATTAAAATCAAACACTGAAAGCTCTAAATTCATTAAAATGTGATTGCCTTTGATGAGTAAATCTTCATCTATAAATCCCGCCTCGGTGGCGTAATTGGCTAACACTTCAGTTTTGTGTTTAGATTGAATGCTAGGATGGGAGGATCGAGGTTTTAATCTCGGTTGGGTGGACTGTGGGTGTTTTTTCCTAAATGCTTTTCCATTGTACCTCCATGAGCAAATGCGGGTTCACTTCCTCTAAATTCAACCTTCCTAATTCCAAATCCATTAGCGTTATTTGTACTTAAGCTTATAACCCGAGCGGGGAGTAAGATGCAGTGCTAAATTAATTAATTAATTTAAATATAAATTATAGTAAGGCCTCATTGTATAGAACCTTTCCCAATAAAAATTATTAATACATTTTATTATGATAATCTTCAGCTATCGCAGCAATAATCCACTAGTTTCATATAGTAGGTACGTATTATAACTTTGTCGTCCGTACTTGATGGATGATAAGTGCAAATATGAGGATAGCGTAGACGTGTAGTAAGACTTGGAGTCCTATAAAATGTGTTTTAGAAAAGGCTTGAAATGATTTTTATAGTTGATATTTTCCTTAACACCTACCACAATTCGTCTGGGATACTCATTTTAATTACTACTATAATGAGGTAGAGATGAGTTGAAAATAATTAGTATAAGATGTACGTACGTTGGCGTGGGGGAAAGAAACAATTTGACAAAAAAAAAAGTTAACGGTGAACACGGCTGGGATTTGAAACCCGACCTTCCACGTCACCATCAAATCTGAGTAGCTGATCCTGACAATTAAACTACATTTCCGCAGATGGTATTACAAAATGCAATTATTAAAATTTATAACCAAGACATGAAACTCGGGCTCCCTTTCTTCTTTTTAAATATTTTCAGTTAATCATCGTCCACGTAAAGGTGTCGGAACTGACAGTGAATGGAGACCGGTTTTCTACCTACCGTTAGGTCACGAAGGTCGTGTCTAGTTAGCGTGCTCCTAATGAATTACCTGTCTGCCAGCTTGTAATAATATCAGTCATTAGAAACAAAAGGGTATGTTAATACAAAAGTATGGACTAGAAATACTAAACTATGCTTACATAGAAGTAAGATCTACAACCACACAGGGATATTAATACAAGTCATGGATTACAGCTAAACAGGGGTGTAAACATAGTCTTAGTGACTACAATAACACAGGGATATTAATACAGGTCAGTGGATTACAGCTAAACAGGGGTGTAAACATAGTCTTAGTGACTACAATAACACAGGGATATTAATACAAGTCATGGATTACAGCTATACAGGGGTGTAAACATAGTCTTAGTGACTACAATAACACAGGGATATTAATACAAGTCATGGATTACAGCTAAACAGGAGTGTAAACATAGTCTTAGTGACTACAATAACACAGGGATATTAATACAAGTCAGTGGATTTTATTAAAAAGACACAGGGATGTTTGTTTAGCTTTTATAATCACATGTTGTGGCTTTACCTAAAGTAGCAGAGGATAATGTTAGCTGTGCTATCCTTGTCTGAACGATTTATTTTTCTCTCTTCCTCTCTCTCCCTCCTCGCTCTTTCACTTTCCTGCCCCTTCATCCCTACTTCAGGGGTACTGCCATTATCCTCGAGAAAATGATAGTCTCGACAAAGTTGTCAGATTGTATTTGTTTGGGTTCAGAGTTAAAATATTACTTAATCAATATTACTCATAATATTATGCATATAAACAAACAGCTATATCTCAATAAATACTAATCTAAATACTGTACATTCAATTTTAAATGCAAGTTTATTAAATGTATATGCAATATTGCATGATTAGCTTGGATTTACTTGGCAGCGTCGCGATTTAATTATTGTCAAAGGGTGTTGCATGAAGAGAATTTTGAAACAATTTGATTGCCAGAAATATGTGCAGTGCTTTAGTATTTGAATGATTACTTGACATTTTCTGCGGTGACGATGGGGGAGAAAGCGACAAAATATATTGTTAATAATAACAGTGTGTCACTATTAAGACAAAATGAAGATTTATGTTAAATGCTTATCCGTGACACCATTCTAAAATGGTCACAAACGGCCCTGTCAATACAGTTTTTATTCAAATCTCATTTAATAATTCGATTCGGTACTAGAAATATCTGTTAACTTTTTATCTCCATTAGTTTGATATAAAATTATCCCCGTGCAATAGTGTTCGTGTAAGTGTACTATTTATAGCCGACTGTATCACAGAATGTATGGGCAGGTGATGCACGCTCTTAAACAATAGAGCTGATATTTTTAATGATAGTATTTTCACGATATATCATGTGGTTTTTCCATCCCGGCCATTTGAACCTTTATAAAAATTATTGTTATTTACTTTTCACTTTGAAAACAATGTTTTGTGTAACTTGTGCTCTCAAATTATTTTAAATGTCTATAGTTTCTATCTAAGTTCTAATAGAAAGAGATAATACAGTATATATGTATTGGTTAGTGGGCCATTATAAACCTGATGTGACGTGTGAACAGAAATCAGTGATGAATATAATATATTTAAGTCATCAGCTGAAGTTAATTCAAGATAATATAGATAAGTCAATTTTAAACAAAAATTTCAGTCTTATCTTCTTCATAATATTAGCTATGCTACTGCTGTAATTTAAAATGTATTCACTTCAAAATGGCACACACCTTTTTAATTGAAAGAAAACTGGAAATATTCATCCAGTTTTTCACATGTAACACATATTTGTGACTTCAATCCAAGTGGAGTTCTCCAGCCGGCCTACCACTAGATTTTGGTCGTGATAATATTTAAATTGCAGGTAGTTTTCACCACAAACATATGGCGACAAGTGAATATTCGTATATATTCTAGTAAAATTTTCTACGTAAAACACAACAAAGGTTATAAACAATGACTCTTAAAATTATATATATATTATGTATATAAATAGTTTATTATATATACTAAAATAAATATTAAAATAATCGGGTGGGGTTCAAACTAAATTTGTGGGCGCCACTCCTAGGAGCTCAGAGAGGAAAAAAAATCTTGACTAACTCTGACAGTGGCACGATGACTCTTGACATTCGAGACCACTGGGTGTGCTTGAGAACGATTTCTGGACGATATTATGTTAATATATAATGACACTACCCTACCTACAACAATGGTATTCTCAAAATATCTACAATAGTTGAAGGAAAATGCATAAAATAAAACGTGAACAATTTAAATAAAATGTATCACTGAATGAAATGTACTAATTTAAACTACAATAAAATAAAATTATTGAAAGTTGTATGGGTTATTATTATCAATTCATTTTATCCACATCCCAACCCTACCTATGGACGTCCGGGTTAATACAATTATAATCCTACAAATAAAAGTTATTTTAATTAGATCGATTTTCAAACAAGATTAATCAATTAAAAAACTCAGAACATAGCTAAATTTAAGAGTTTAGAATATTTAGTACCAGAGTAAAAGAAAAATAATATATGTATATTGACCAATATAATATTATTTAAGTTTTGAGTAAAACAGTTAAACAATGTTTAGTATTGTTGAAAAATCAATGTAATAATATATTGACATAAAATAAAATAAAAATTAATGCTCGGGAATAGATAAAGTGTCTGAATACATTTAGTCTTTATGAAAGTGATACATAAAGCCTGGGTGATGAAATAAGAAAGCGAGAGAGAAAAAATTATATAAAGTTGAAGATTTGGCTGGGTCTCACCAATAAATGTTGAAATAACACGAAAGTCTGAAATTTGTTTCCTTTTCTTAATTTCAACTCCTCCACAATTAAAGGAAATAAACAGTCTCTAGTTCTACTCCATACAC
The DNA here is from genome assembly GCA_902141385.1 of Timema californicum. Lineage (NCBI taxonomy): Eukaryota > Metazoa > Arthropoda > Insecta > Phasmatodea > Timematidae > Timema > Timema californicum. The sequence continues at coordinate 15,807 of CABFOW010005239.1, forward strand.
TCATATTTGTATTGAGGTATCTGTATGGCACTTTAAAACTGAGTTTCCACTTTAAAAATAAATTTAATCATGAACCACGCAGATTGGGTTGTATTTCTTAAGGATGCAGAAGAAGAAAAAAAACTATCTTCTTCAAATAGTGTTCCGGGAATGAAATTTTAAAAAATCCAAGTTCAAAGAGAATATTTATTCACTAAAACAAAAGTGAAATGTTTGGCCATGAACTAGGGGTGAATATATTATAAAATGATATTTAATAGAAAGGTTTAAAATAAATTGTAATAAATATTAAAAATGTTTTAAAAGGAATTGAAATGTTTACTTCCATCTGTCAGAGTTGAAATATGCACTAGTTTAGAAGTATTTACATCACTTTTATTTTCTTACTTCTTTTATAATTACGAGACACACCTCGCTTAGTAAGGTAAGTGTTCTTCCATATTACGAGATTCGTTATTTAAATTATTCTAAACAATGCTAGACGATCTTCTTTACGTGTTATCGTGATAAATTGTATGATTTTGTCACGCACGGCAACACAGTGAGTTATTTTGCGGACGAACTTTGAAACACATCTTAATTCTAAAAAAAATAATTGTATAATATTTTTACAAATAGAAAATTATAAGGAAATACAGGATAGGGTAGCAAAAAACCTCACAGCATTCGTACGTAATCAAACCGTTCCCATACGAGATAGGTCATAAACTGTCCATCTAGCTCAAATACATGGTACGACACTATCGAACATAATTTATCATAATGTATAATATAGCTTCAAGATAATTCTCTAAAAAAGTTTGGAGTAAACTATCATTTAGATATGTTTCCCTCATAAAAAAACACATCAATTATCTAATCACAAAATCACGCTTTATGTATAAATTTTAAACTAAATTGTTCAAATATATCTGACAAAATTAAGATTTTTAAATTAAATTATTTTTAACTACCCTAAAACTATTTGTTAATTGTAAAAAATAAAAATGTATGCATATTTATGCATAAAAATTATTCCTACATTTTATTTTGAATTTAATATTGAAGGCTGCCGTAATTTCCAAATTATTTAAATTTGTATGTATTGTTGTAGGTAATTTACTCTTAATTTAATTTATTTTAGATGAAAAAATTACATTATTATTGATAGTTAAAACAATATCCTAGTACTAACTTTAACCAAATTTTAAAATCTTTTTTAATTATTAAAGTTTAAAAATTAATAGTTCAGATCTTCGCATGGACTTTCTCGCTCTATTGTTTTAAAATTGAAATATTTACTCAAAACTCGTAATATATGTGAAACGAAATAATATACACTAGCAAACCTAAGAATAAATTTCACTATACTAATGTAAAACTTTTTTTCTAGTCCCGGTTTTAAATTTTATAATTTTGTTTTTAAAGAATTAATGTTCTCATTTGTAGGTTTGGACTGATAAAAAAGATCAATGCTGGGTCAATGCTCTTGCACACAACCAGTGATCACAATTAAAATCTAGTTGTAAGTCTGAGTAAACTTTAGCAATGAGCTCCACATCATTTTACACCAAATTACAGAACTCCCCCGTTAATAAAATACAACTTTCAACATCCGTGTCCAAACGTCAATCGCCAATTTTCAATAATGTATCTGCGTAATGTCCTGGATCTACGTCATTATAAAGGTGGACTATCTTATTCATTGTTAGGCTGATTTTTTAAATTTTTGCCCACAATCTTGATGACTTGAGACAGGCTTTGATTTAATCTGCATGTGTGCCCCCCTGGATCACCGGTAGAATTTGTTGGAAGTCACCAGCCAGTAAAACTACCATTCCTCCCATAATATCTGTACTGTCTCGCAAGTCCTGAAGAGTTCGGTTTAGCGCCTCTATAGCTTTTTTGTGGGACATCGTACTTTCGTCCCACACTAAAATATTACATTGTCGTAGAATCATACCTCAAGAGCTATTTTTGCTGAAATTGAAGATGGTTGACTCTTACTGTGCAAGTGCAAAATTTAATGTCAATTTTAGAACGGAATGTGCAGTTCAGCCGCCGTTCAGTAGTGTAGCTGCTATACCGGAGGAAGCCATGGCAACAGAAATTTTCTGATCTTTTCTAATGAACGTCAATAATAAGTTCAGAAAAAACGTTTTCCCAGTTCCTCCAGGGGCGTCGAGAAAGAGTGCACCATTCCCTGACTCTACTTGACGTAACACCTGTTGAAATACGTGACTTTGTTCAGGAAGCAACCGAGGAACTAATTCGGTTAATTCTGTTGCAATGCTGTGAAATCATAGTTTAATTCCCGAATAATTTCATAGTTTAAGTCATTTTCATCTGATCGTCGAGGGCTTACCATTCCAAAAACTTTAAGCTTCTTCCCCGTCATTGTCATAACCTTGTTTTCAATTTTCGTCAGTGCTTCGTAGTAGATGAGCTAATTAAAAGTCATATCTGCATGTACTTGCTGTAGCCGCCGCAAAATATCTTCCACCATGTACTCTTTGTACTTATCCCACAGCGTTTGAGGATTAGAAAGACCGCAAGATGATATGAGGGTTGCGTAAAGTTCCCTGATGTTGTCTGGTGATCGGCACTGCACGGCTTCCTCCATAGTTTCGTCCCAGTGGCTATCATTGTCTAACAAACGTAGAGCTTCACATGCTTCTTTATATGTTCCGCATTCATGACCGTTGACAATTTTAAGGTATATATAGCTAGTTGGACCTCGAACATGATGCAATAACATGCGAAGACAAAAGCATTCAAAGTTCGTTACATGGACGGTGTAGACACGACCAAGAGCGTCTGATGATTTAACCCCTGGCAAATCTTCAACAGGCGTACTTTGAACGCTGCGTTTCCACTCCTTTTTTGAGGTGTTCCGTGTATAATAATGGGGGACTTGGGAATACAATAATGTTTAGCGAAAGTATATGTCTGAAAAAGCTGGAAAAAGGCAATTAATGTGGTTTTAGGAGGTGATGAAATCCTTTCCTGGAAATAACTCTCATTAAAGAAGAAAATACGCTGTCCATTTTCTAAGTGTACGGCAAGATGTGTAACAGCCGGATGTCTTTCGTGTAAGCGTAAATCAAGGAGCCTCCACGCTGCCTCATTACTACTTACATATCGCCCTGCTTGATAGGTTTGTACTTCATTAAGAGTTTGCGCTACACCTTCGTTATGCAGATTGAAGATCGCCTGATTGCTCCCTTTATTAATGTATTTGCTAATATATTTAATAGCATGAACAGAGATGAAGGCTTCTACATTCATGTGGGCATTAAATATTTTACATAGAATAGATGAATATGGCACAACCCAGCTATTATCAAAAGTTTGGACCACCACACTGCGAGACTGAATCGTAACACTTCTACCACCATCTTAGTGTGCTCTTCATCTGTATAAAGGGTAACCCTTATCATTGTGCACTGTTTCCTTTAGCAGCTCTCGGGTGAACTTGTTTGTACATTTTACAATTTTCATGCAAGGCGATGCTGTATTGCGTGCCCCACAGGGACCAAATTCTTATCTTGTTCTGGATCCGGAATCTCGGCACTTATTATGTTATCTATTTGGTTGGGATGCATCTTTTCTTGCAACCAAATAATAATGTGCATATGTGGCGGTCCTCGTTTCTGCCATTTAATGGAATACATGTGACACTAGACGTTTCCAAATACTTTTCCCTTTGTAATAACATTCATTAGTTGTTGGACCTTTAAACGAAACACGCGGGCAACTAAGTAATATCGGTCAGTAGATATTTGCCCGGTCATAGGTTCTTCTGTTATTTCCTTCCATGAGGGATTGCAGGTGAAAGTCACGAATATGTCAGGCCTGTAGTAAGTGCATACATAGGCGAAAGCGTCTTGTGTGTATTCATGAAGATAGCGGGGACTGTTCACAAAAGTAGAGGGAAGAATAACCATTCTGCCTACATTGTTAGGGTTTATATTACGATCCGTGCTAATCACATCTTGCAGGTGAATGTAATTTTCAGCTCGCAGTTTTTTCTGGTTTAAAGAAATGTAACGAAGACGTTCGCTCTCTACTTTGATGTACATATCTACTAAAAAAATTTGAAAGAGCTGTCTTGACTGCGAAAGGAGGTTAAAATCATTTTCTCGAAGCATCATGTGATAGGCGTAAAAACCCATGGATGAAATTTTTTTTATTGGGAACTGGCTGTTTTTAGTGGGATTAATGAGTGGAATAACAAAATGGTATCCCGACTGTCCCTTGCTAAAAATTAATGGGTTCTACAAAGCATCATAAAACTTATGAGTATCGGCTACGCGTGTAAGTGTATTATCATGTGCTCGTAACACTATGTCTCGTGAAGAGAACTGGTCGTCACTCACCAGGACAGCAACTTCCTTAATTGTGGGTGCATTATAGCGACTCTCATGTTCACCACGTGGAGTTCGATCAGCATGGATGACAACCTTATAATCTTCTTGAGACCAGTTCTCTATTTATAAAAATGTTGTGGTTATGTAACATTCTTTGAATTTTTAATACCGTATCTCTTTCAACTCCTTGAATGTATAGGTAATGATGGTTTTCTTAATTTTTTTCATCACCCATAAAATAAACTTGCGAAAATGTATGCTGTTCGTTCTCTGTTGGAAAAAGTTAACCAATTTGATGATATATCTGACCTTGTACGGTAAAGGTTGGTGAAGACCCCGGGCATTCTTATCTCCTTATCTACTCCAAAAGATGTCATTTGAAAGCATGAGTTATACTTTCTAATTCTATTTAAAAATAGCAGTGATTCATTTGAATCATATACATATAGAGTTTTCAGAGGTTGTTCTGGTTCACCAAGTAAAGGAAGGGAAACTTTGCCATTAGAACAACACATCCCTGCGGTCTCATCATTCCATTTTAAAGCATCACAAAACTGGCATTTTTTATTCATCAAACCAACAACAATTAAAGTATGAATTTTGTAATCAATTAAAGGATCGTATTCAAATCCAGAATTATTAAATACGGACCAACTGTTAAGCATAAAAGTTCGTTGGCGTTCAGTTTACATTTCTGCATGAACGATTCTTCTCGCCTGCGAATGTTGTGTAGTTTCTGTTACTCTAATGGCTGCCTGCCGCTGGGCTTGTTCCTCTAAACGGAGCTGCGTTTGAAGGGGCGTCTCAGTAGCTCTCAAAGCTCTCTGGCGTTCATCTTGCTCATTTAAACAGAGCTGCGTTTGATAAGGAGTCTCAGTAGCTCTCAAAGCTCTCTGTGGTTCACCTTGCTCATCTAAACGGTGCTGCGTTTGATGAGGCGTGTCAGTAGCTCTCAAAGCTCTCTGGCGTTCATCTTGTACATCTAAACAGAGCTGCGTTTGATAAGGAGTCTCAGTAACTCTCAAAGCTCTCTGGCGTTCAGTTTATTCATTCAAACGGTGCTGCGTTTGATGAGGCGTCTCAGTTGATCTCAAAGCAGCTAGGCGTTCAGCTTGTACATCTGAACGGATCTACATTTGAAGGAGCGTTTCTGTAGCTCTCAGAGCTCTCTGGCGTTCGGCTTGTTCCTCACAACGCAATTGTGTTTGAAGGGGCTTCTCAGCTGCTCTCATAGAAGCCTGGCGGGTGGTTTGGTCCTCCAGTCTATCCTGGCTTTGAGAAGGTGTCTCATCAGCTCTCAAAGCAGCTTGTCGCTCCACTAGTTCTTGCCTCCTTAATGCGGCATGAACGGAATATTCTTGGGATCGAGCAATTTGAGCTGCTCGGGCTCACGATGAGCTCCTGGATAAGATAGAATTACGTTTGCGAGGCATTTCAAAAAAGAAAGAGAAAAAAACCTTTTTTAAGAAAAAAAATATATACCTAACCTAAAAATTAAAACAAACAAACTATTGCCTTAAAGGTAACAAAAATAGAACTAGAAGTAAGATAACTAACCTAAAAATGATAAATGATAAACTATCGCTCAAGGAAAAAAAGGAACAATATAAACTGAAAGCGTAAAACAATTACAATATTATTAAAATAGGAGTAAACACAGATAAATAAACGGTAGTTATTCAATGTTTGTAAACAAATGAATCGCAAACATGTATTGCTATTTCCCATCAATACGGTCCCCCAACTCCCTTTCTTCCCTTTCTCCAAACTTCAAAATTATGAGTTTAAAATAGCCATAGATAATACAAAACGATACCGCGTTTTAAAATGTGCTCAGCGCCATCTATCGGATTTTGGGAGTAATGAAATCTTAGTACATTAAATAGTACAAATCGATAACGCACCATCTATCGAGTTGTTATAGTACTAAAAGTTAAAGGCACTTTAATAATAATGTTTTTATTTGAGTTCATCACATTATAATACCAAACTTCTTACGACAATTATGTCATTTACCATAACGGGGTGAACAGACAGAGTTTAATTAGCTGAATGTAATTATCTAATTATTTTTAATCAGTTTAAGATAGATGTGCCTAAAATAACTTGGGAACAAATTTGTATTAATCATTTTAAGATAGATGTGCCTAAAATAACTCGAGAACCGATTTTAATTCGGGATATCAGATTTTCTTCCGGGATACCGCAGGTCCCTTTATCTGTACTCCAGGCATCATGTTGCAATTCATGTTCCTATCAGTAGGCCGAGTTGTTATGCCGGACGACCGTCTAAAAGTTAATTTTCATCCCTCGGGAACAGTTTTTTTTTCTGGATGAAAGGTACCCTATGTCCTTTTCTGTACCCATAACAACGTGTATGCTATATTTCATGATGATCGGTCGAGTAGTTTAGGCGTGAAAGCGTAACAAACAAACAACTCACATTCGCATTTATAATATTAGTAAGGATTTAAATCGCAGATCGTATATACGTGTTGAAGATACCATATCGTGACTATTGAGTCTAAAATGGATATAGATCTTTGTGGTGCAAACAATTTTCCTAAGAGGTTTAAGTAAAACAACATAAACTTTTAGATACTTATATTTAATTACTCTATGGCAATGGTGGAGAATTATTGCGCTAAAACTTAAGTAGTATCTCTTTTCAACAAAAGCACGCAAAATTGTATTAAGATATTTGCGAATATCTCAGAAACTGTTGGATTTATAAAAATATATTTCATATAAAAGTTTTTATATTTGATTGTACTACAATTTCGCAATTATAATTTATTTAGTATCTCAAATAGTTGCGGAAATGCGGAAGTTTCTGCTTCTGTAAGGTACCCTAAAATTCATTTTCATGGTTTTGAGAAAATCGATTTTTTCCCTTTTCGCTATTTCTTAAACTACTCTTAATTTTAAGTTTAAACAAACACACAGACAGACGTCATTGCAAAGACCACTTTTTTTTTTTTTAGGGTTTAGGGGGTTCTAAGAAGTCGACATCCATCAACATTTCAGGTTAGATTTTCTTTTGCGGTTTCAATACTTTTACCTTTTGTTTTCGAAAAGTTAAAAAATATATTGGTTTTATAAAAACATACTTCTTATATAATATTTGTATTTTAAATAGACCTAAATATTTTAAACGATAAGTAATTTTATATCTCAAATAGCTTAGAAGATATTATAAAAAAAAAGATAATATACGCATCAGACCGGATCCCTTAAAGTCATTTTACCGAAATATTGAGGAATCCATTTTGTTTGGAATATTTATAATTGTTTAGAAATGAAATTTTATCAAAATCGTTAGAATCAATTTTGAGAAAATTGACTTTTTCTCTTTTTACCTTTCAGTATACTACTCTTGAATTTAGGGTTAGATATCCAATTCCAAAAACTCCTCGGGGCAACACTAAGAAAACCCTAGATACCAAGGTTTAGCTCGATCGGTAAATTAGCTTAGGCTCTAGTTGGAGGTACATACAGACAAACGGAAAGTCAAAAACAACTTTTTTGGATTTGGAGGGTCATGAAACGTAAAGATTCATCAAAATCTTGAGTTCGATTTTTTTGACTATCACAATAATTTCTCTACCTGTAAGATAGAGAGAGAGTAAAAATCATGTCAACTACTCATAACCAAATTTTTGGTCCAAGATAATACTGTACATGCTACAGCATTTGTCATGTCCATATCAAACATTCCTGATATATACATTCTTAGTAAAATCATTACAGCTATTTTCAAAATAGATTAAATTTTTAAAGATCACTCATAAGCAAACTAACCTTTATTGAATGTCTACCCAAAACCAAGAACACATGGCTATTCGTCAAAAACAACCAAGGTGCCAATTTGAAATCGAGTCGTTAAGACAATGTTTTTTAATAATTATGGTTTTTAAAAATTATTCATCAGTAAAGTAGACAAATTTTTACCCCAAAAATAAGTAAACACTGGTATTTATGTTAAACATTCCCAAGACATATATATATGTCTTGGGAGTGTTTAACATAACTATATATATATATATGTCTTGGGAGTTTTTAACATAACAAT
>CABFOW010005239.1:26051-45027 GCA_902141385.1 Timema californicum
TAAATCTTGAAAAAGAAAAGTAATTCATGACACCCTAAACGTCATGTGCATCAGTGCTTTGTTATTGATGGTTATCGCCAGGAAGTCTGTTTCTTTCTTTTGCCTTACGCAGTGCAGTAGTAGATGGTAGAGATTTGATGATGCGGTCATTGTTCATTGAAAGTATTAGTTTGGGTGCGCAACCCGTGGAAATTGACCTATAGTCATAGTTGGGTCCGCGAAAATAATACTATTTTGTTTTGGCCTGTAAATAGGTTCTTAAATTTTGTATTAGTTCTAAAATATGTTAATGTACTATTGAATGCTTTGGTAGTACCGGAAGGGAACATGTCCGGCCATAGTACTGTAATCACGCCTGGCCCTTAGCCATCAATCAGCAGGATTCACCAGCCAATTATCCAACAAATATAGTGGATCTCTGGTAATATTCAACCCTGCCAAGTGAGACTGTATAAAAGTTATTTTATAAATTTGTTCTATATTGTGCTTTAACTAATTCTCAAATTACTCTCCTTTTAGAAATTCTACAGCCTCTTGCCTGGCCACTGTGTTGCCCAGGTAGCCACAAGTAATCAAGTAATCCCTCAAGTTTATTTGCTTTGAGAAGAAATTTAAAATTCTATAATTTTCTACCTTGTTGTAAAACTTGTACATTTTTATGCTTTTAATGTCTACTAAATAAAACTATTGTCAAATTGAAATGTTTAGTTTTCTAATTTACTTAGTTTAGCAGTATTTAGTTGCAACCATTTGGAACCAAGTAATTAAAGCCATTTTTAACAAATTTCAAGTTTTTGGAAAATCAGTCTACAACAATATATCCTTAAACGAATTTTTGCCCAATAGAAAATTGTACATTTCTGTTTGTCATATCAAACAAATCCTATATATGCATTTTGAATAAAATCTCAAAATCCCATTTTAGAAAAATTCGAAATTCTAAAAAAATACTCATTACCCTTAATTGAAGAGCTAGGCTAGATAATAATAAAATATTTTGTGGCATAGCCCTACCTAAACAATTTTAATATCAAGTTTGAACAAAATTTATCAAAACGTTTTTGATCTATGGCCAATGACATACTGACTGACAGACAGACAAATAGATGGATGGACATGAAGACAGTCAGAACTGTAAAATCCACTCTCTTTTTTTCGTATTCACATAAAACGAGAAATTCATCATAATCTCGAAATCGATCACTTTCACGATCATAATATTAAGTCTTGTTATTAGATAGTAAAATCAACAACTTCGTAGGTGACCTGGTGGTCTAGGGGTATGGTGTCAGACTTATGTGCTGGCGGCTGGGGTTCAATCCTTGGTACCGGCACAGATTTATCTGATTACCAAACCCTTCCTTCACCTCTGACAAGACATCTTGTGAATGTAGTCCTCCATTTCATCTCACAATCACCCTACCATTACACATTAGCGCAAGTGCGTATAACCCGAACAGGTAGTAAGACGCGGTTCTAATAATAATAATAATAACTCCGTACTTAATCCATCCTCACTATCTTTCTCCACACTTCCATATCATTGCATACTTCCTTCGCTTCAACAACATCCATACACCACTAAAATATTTTCTTAAGATTAAACGGTTCATCAGGTAAAAGAGCTTAATCATACTTGCAGGTGGGTTTTCCAATTTTAAGGGGGTGGATCTTACACAGTAGGTGCCTTCAACAATGTTACTCCCAAGTATCAAAGCTTTTATTTTTCCGTCTAAAAAAGCTAATTTTCCTTGACTAAAGGGAAGGTTAGGAGTAAATGGGTTTGTTGTGGCTCCTTACCAATAGAAAAAGTTTTACTACATAAAAAACCACTAAAACCATCCCAAATTAGTTTAAAATATCCTGTTGTGACACTATTAAAGACTGGCTTTGTTAGAGAAAGATTAGATATTATTTTTGTAATGTTTATTTGATTGAGCTTAAATTTTTTGAAAATATGTGGTTTTAAAATGTACAGTACATTGTAAATTGTCATTATAAGGAAATAAATAAAATACTTTTTAAAGTGTGTAAAGCATCGCGTAGCAGGAACAATAGTGATGAGGAAGGGGAGCAAGGGATTTTGGATTTAAGTTTTTTAGGTTGTAGGGATCTCGTTAGGTGGTGAATAGTTGACATCCCTTGGGCTAAACATTAAAAGTACACAACCTTACTATCTACAAATATTCAGCTAGTCCTTTTGGGACGAGTCAAGAACCATCGGTGCGTGGCTCGCCCTTTCTCCACTGAGAGTCATGATTCATCCTCGCAAATTATACGACTTGCAAGTAGCCATTTGTCTCATTTGTCTGAAAAATATACCTGGCTTGATGGTGACTCTATAGTGAAATTTAAATAAAATATAAACATATTTTCTAAATATTAATTCAATTTATGTACTGCTATATCTAAGTAAGTATTATGTATGTGTTTATTGTGGCGTAATATCACTTTAAGAATTAAACCTACTCTGTAATATTTACTTGGCCACACTTTAATATAATTTTTTTTTTCCTATTTTAATCATTGATTGACAAGCTCACAAGCTAGAGACGATTAATGTGCACTTCCAAAAAGTGGACCTATTTAAAACAGACACAGAGCAGTAAATGTTTTCTGGAGTGACTCAATTAAATTCACTTTGATTCCTCGGTCAAAGCTGTCACGTTCAGACTTTCACATTAATACCGCTAGAGCGCACTGATGTAGCGGACGTTGTTTCCACTTCATCGGTCCTAGTTTGCAAACGACTCTAACCAAATTAAACACTGCGCAGACTGGTATATAGGACTGAAGCTGTGCATCTGTTGTAAGGAGGGCCTTACATGAAAGGACACAGGAGAGTCAGTGTGTCACCAGCTTGAAGGGAAGTATTCTTACTAAGGATTCACAAATTAATTGAAAAAAAGAGAGCAAAGTGAAATGTGCTCACGTGACGAGCTCCTTAACAATCTCAAGATTTCAAAAGTGGCATTCTTCCAGAAATGAAATTTGACAGGAAAGAAGAAAAAATCTGTTTGTGCCAGTAATAGCACCGGAAATATGGCCTTATCTAAAGTAACTATTGCTCAGATATAATGAGTGTAAGACTAGTCAAAGTTAAATTTAAATGGAATATGCGCTTTATATGGTAGTATTAAAAAATGTAAGAAAGTGAATCTTGCTAATAAGTGATTTTATGGTATTTTCATAATTAATGATTAAATTTCTATATTGTCTTAATGATGAGATAGGCATAAATCAGTGGAAATGTACCCACTTTTGCAAGGTGGGGAAGTGGGAAAACATTTGGGGGAAAGTTCCCTATGTACACCCAGCTGGGAATACACTCCCAACCTTCCCGTCGGTGGCAAACTAGTCCAGTGTCCACACACTAGTGAGTTTAACATTTAGACCATGTGACCACCAGCTCTGGATACCCACTTAATCATCATATTACTTGAAAATACGTGTTTGTTTCGATGTAAGATTCTCAGTGTGGGTTGTTGCAGATAATTTCATAGTTCAAAGACTCTGCTGTTAGGCAATGCACTATTGTAGCGCTTGGTGTGTGCGTTGGGAAGTGATTACTTAAACTAAACACGGATTGGGAATATAGTATGGGTGGTTTGGTAGGTAGAGTTGTCAGCATGTAAAACTTGTATTCAATAGTTTAAATCACTAACTGGCTCTCATTCTTCATAATTTGCATAAATTATCCTGTTTTAAACGACTACCACTAGCATTGGTGGACAAAACCTATTCTTCATTAGAATTTCAAAATTTATTTTATAAAAGGTACGTAGTTTATCATTCTTATCAAACACATCTCATGTATCTATGTTAAACAAAATAGTTCACACCCTTTTACAAAAATAATTAGTTTTAGAAAAATTATTCACTAGTAGAAGTAGAGGGAAATGGTCACTTCTGGGCCATATTTTGGTGCGGAATTGCAAGATGAAATGGTCACTTCTGGGCCATATTTTGGTGCGGAATTGCAAGATCAACATTCCACCCAGTTAAGTGGCGTTGCCTGATCTAACCCCGTTTATCCTCCACCACTTCACTCCTACACCCTAAAGCTAATGAGATTCATGCCCTGCCATTCTACTGCCACCACTTTCTAAGACTTACAGCTAATAATTGTATATTTCCCTCCTCCATGTGAGTGGATCCAAGATAACGAATCAGTATGGTAGACCTCCAAGCCCTCCAAGCCTAAGAGGCAATGCGCGTCTAGAAAACATTGTAGCCAATGAGCGTCTAAAAAACCTTACAGCTAATGAATGACAAGGATCCAAGATAGTCTATCCAATATGGCTGATTCCCACCACATCCTAACAACATACGAAAAAAAATACACCTTTTTTTGTAGATACACTAAATATAAACAGTTAGTATCACAAAAATATTTTTTATTGGGGAACGTTTTTCTAATACATCAAGTAGAAATCTATTTGTAAATAAAAAAGCACCTTTTCAACAAATAAACGTGTTTATTTAATAGAAAGCTACTCCTTAGGCATTGCTATCACAATTTTTTTCGTCCACACATAAAACTGTATATTAAAAATATAGTCACCATTTTCCACCCCAAGTGGTATTAAAAGAATTAATTGTCTCATAGACTAATGCAGCAGTGGACCTAAAACTATACGACCTAAAGTCACATCTCCTAAACTAAATTTCTTAACTTTATAACACCTACCTTCACTGCACCTAGTTTTATAGCTCCTAACTTCAATAGATCTAAAATCACTGGACCTAAAATTAATGTTTCATATATTATTTTAAAATATCATTAAAGTTCAAACAGGCAGTGGACCTACAGAAATTAGACCTAAATTTTATAAGACCTAGCCTCACAAGGCAATAAGCACAGGACCCAACGATACAAGATCTAAATTAAAACAATTTCACTTTATATGACATGCTGGCATGATTGTACGGCCATATTGGAGAAAGCGGCCGAAAGACGCGCCTGAAAGATATTTTCTATTTTCTTAGCGCGCGCTCGAGCCGGAACAGTCTATTTTACAGGCAATGGCCAATATTATTATGTGTTGGTTCATTTCGTGCATGGTGATACCGTATTATTGGCCCACGATTGGGAGCCAATTATGGTGATATCGGTTTATATTGTGATATTTTTGCCACGATTGAGCACCAATTATTACGATACGGGATTTTATACACTGATGATGATGCGGATGTGGACGATACGGGGTTGTATGATGGTGAAGCGTACATACGTTACTACTCAATCATCACACGGTTATGTGATCTGATCATATATGACTCTTATACTTATGAAATAAGTAAGACCTTTAAATTTGCACAAGATTTGTTTAGATGATTGCACCTTTGATGTTGAATATTTGATATTAATGATACAGTTTTTCTTAATTTACGGACTGTTTTTCTACGATATTACATGTTCCGTGTACTGTGTAATGTTATATTACTATGTAGGTTCATACGCACAAGTGGCTTATATATGGCCTACCCCTTGCTTTTTAGTCCCCTTGTCACAAGTGTCAAAACTAACTAATGGAAAAACTCCTGGTGACCTGATGTTTTGAAGGCTGTATTTCTATTGACTAGAGGGAGCCAGCGTGTCAGAAGATTATGATAAATATAACGGAGTTGGTCTTTTGAAGAAAAATAGTTTTATGATCCAATATATTTAAATTAATTCAGAAAAACGCGTGACTCTCCATGGATGATGTATTTAAAATATATTTTATATACAGTTCATTAAAGAAAAATACACTTCATCTTTGACATATTAAATATATGAGATGGGTCTAAAACAGTATCAATACACTTTCTAGGAAAGTTTATCTATTAGACATGATATTTGACCTTTTTATATTACTATCGATGAGTTTAGCATACTTGCTACTAATGACCTAATTTAATTGGTAAGACCATACACTATATATGTAAAACTGATTTGTTAAAATACTTCAATATTAAAATCAAAGTAGGCCTTACAAATAAGAATCACCATTAGCGCGGGAAGAATATTGGAAACCCACGACAATAAATCCCTTGTAAAAACTAAGAGTCTTATTGGTCTGTGTCCTTCTTACTAAGAGTCTTATTGGTCGGTGTTCATATTACTATGAGTTTTATTTGTCTGTATCCTTACTAAAAGTCTACTCTAGCCTTAGTTTACCTATTTAACACATATAATCTAGATATTTATTCTTATTATTATTATTGTGTCCTCTGGTGATGAATGGTGCGTGGTATGGTTTGGAGTATTAACGTTTCTATTGCGTTTAACTATTTGTGGAATAAGCAATTAGACCATCAGTCCATTCAGCGTTAGTGGTGTGTATACATTGTTCAACTATATTTGCTTACTTGGAGTAAATGTCATACATAATATTTCCATTACCTAACATGAACTAGATTCTACAAATTTTTGTATATAGCAATGATTGATCAGATTCTTGGAGTATATAATTTAATTTAAAAAAATATATATCTTCTTAAATATGGTTCCAACGATTTTAATTTTAATTCGTAATATTACCACTTTAGTAGTAACATTCACTTATCTCAAACTGGCAGTAAGGGCCAGTTTCATAGTAAACTTGGTGGGAGAAAAAAAATATGAATGTCTGTCAAAAAATACAACCATCTCTTTAACTTCAATATTTATATTCGGAAATGTACTATATTGTAATCAATTTATACATAAGTGCTGTCAATAATTAGGAATGGCAGCAGATAATGTTCTAGCGTATGAACAGGGTAAAGTTGTTTCAGCAAGTTAGGGCCATAGAATAATTGATCAAGGTAAGCCTGTTAAGTTTCAGTTTATTAGTGTTCATTCAGTTGCTACCAGGTTATTTTATTATGAAATAAAATAAAATATCTGTACCACATTAACTACATTCGATTGTTACAGCTTATAGGTTACACAAAAAAGTTTAAATATCATTGGACCAATGGCATCAGCACACTGCCAAATATATGCAGGACTACTACGCATTGAGAACTGCCCTAAGTGTTTACACACGATGATTGCACCAATGTATGTTTACAGATATTGTCAACTCAGTTTTTATGGAACCTGTATACTTGGAGATGTACAGTGCTCAGTATGTCATCAAGTAGGTCATGTTTACCAATGTTTTCTTAAAAAACATGATGAAATGGTAATAAGGAAGCAGATATACAATTTTTTTAGAATTCGATGTGAATTATTATTTAGAATAAAGATAATACGAAGGATATGTAACTTTAATGGATGATCAAAGAAGATTAATTGAAATGGGAATGGTCAATTTAACATTAACTTAACAGTTGTATTAAAAAAAACTAATGTTGAATGTAAATTATTATATATAAAGAGACATTAAATAGAAACAAGTTTAATGTATCTTTATATATAATAATTTACATTCAACATTAGTGTTTTAATACAACTGGTAAGTTAATGTTAAATTGACAATTCCCATTTCAATTAATCTTCTTTGATCATCCATTAAAGTTTATTATCACATTACATATCCTTCGTATTATCTTTATTCTAAATAATAATTCACATTGAATTCTACAAAAATTGTACCAATGTTTTGTACTCGATAAAATATCTGACTTGATGAGACACCCTTGTAAGTATAACCAATAAATGTGTAATATTTAATTTATAATTATCTCTTAAGTGCAAAGTAGTCCCTCTTTCCCATAAAATGTCACCACACAGCACTATATAGAATATGCGATAAGATAGCAGCTGTAATTTAAAAGGCACATCTTTAATAAAGTATTCAATGTTATTCACGGTTATTAAACCATATAAGGTAAGGATAGACCTATTCGTAATTGAGATGAAAGTATGTATTTATTTTAAAATAGTTTAGATTTTTTTTCTTATTGATTTTAAGTTTTTTATATAGCTTAATAACAATGTCAAAAGATGCATGCTTCAATTAGAAATTAAAACATATCAATAGTAATCTGGACGATTAAGAAGTTAAGACATGCTTTGTGAACAAATCAAATTTCACCTTTTCCTTTATAATTTAATAAATAAACTACCATCTTTGTTGGCCACATAGTATAAGGCCGGGTCCATCCTTGCATCGTATCCTCGTATCGTATTCCAGTCGTGAACTGGCGGAGGGTTCTGTAAAACCTACGCGTTATAGCTACTTGTCGAAAAAATGATAACAGAATCTGATAAATTATTACCAGGATTAAGGTGTCAATCTTGCTTTAAAATGCACTACCGATGACGGGGATATCAAATTCGTTTGGACATAAACCCTAAGGGTCTCAATGCACATTAAAAACTATTTCAAAGAATTATATTATTATTACTAAAAAAATATATAAGTGTAGACCCTTTGTAAACTAATAAGGCTAGCTTTGTTTTATTTACCAAACATTGCAACCTTTTTTTAATTGAAACAGCGGTGTTTACATATGGCTTTAAGTCTTATGTCAATCAATTTTATAATTATTGTTAACAAGGTTGCGTGTCTGTCATGTGTTTAGTTCCAATAAATGTGATAAATCAACTATTAATATACTTATGTGTTGGTGGTGTGCAAATTCAACCATTTTTGGGGACGAACCCATGCCTAAGAAAGAATACCAATTTGGTATTCCAACCTCAAATGTCAAAATTATCCTAATTATGATAAATTTCCAAAGTGTATACTCAACTATGTTGTATTTCTTCAACATTTTTATAAAAATAGGTCCAGGCTCGCATCGTTTGATGGCTAAACATAAGGGCCATGGGCTGGATCCATAAATTTCAAACATTATGTCTTATTTATTTTTAAAAAAGTGTTTTTTTGAAAATTACATTAGTTTATAATTCTTTATCAACAATAAAAACACACGTGTGCTGGTGTCCATAAAGTATAAGGCACTAGAGTTGCATTGTACTTCGTCACAGTTGAGTGGAATCTATTTTCGAGTTTACTCGGTTTGCTGGTTTATCACCTGCAATTTTAACGGTATTTTTGCCTATGATCTTCTCACTTGAATACTGATTACATTAATATTGCCTCTACCTTTTAAAGTCTGTAATAAATAGACTTTCTTCTGCACTGCTCTTTATTACCCAATCAGGCTGTATGTAAACTTACACGATTAGGGTGAGGACTATGGAGATAGATGTACCCACATTTGAATGGACCAAATTTGATAAGCTATATATAATAAAATATTAGTACATTCAGTCAGTACTTTAAAAGTATCCCTCAGTCCGGTTTTTTGCAAGAGAGAGACTATAGAACTACAGCTTAGTACCAATGCTATGAGAGACACCAATGGCAAATTAATAAATAAACAGCTGCAGCCCTCCCTGAATTATCTGAACTATTTGTGAATAACATTATAATCATCATCATCATGGTATTATCTGCTTAAACATCACAATAAACGTCCCTCTTGATCACTTATGATTGCTACACACTACAGCCGTATTCTGCGCGCCTGCTTAGCAATGAAGTAGCAAGTAGAAACGCAACAATATTTCTCCGTGCAGGGCTGTGGCCTCGAGCAGACAACCAGTTTCTGTGTATAGCCGAGTGTTATGCTGCATGCATTTTTCTCGAGCTGTAATAATTGTGTTCGCAAATCTCAATTAGTATATCAGTGTAGTAGTAGTAGTGATCTTTACAGTTGCAAGTTAAGAATATGTATAATTTTATGACTGGAGGGGAGGGAGATTTCTTATTTTCAGAAGCTCATGATGACCTTAAAAAATACCCTTTTATTTTTTAGATTTTAAAAATTCGATACCCCCCAAACCCTCAGGTGTTCCCCCCTTTAACCCCCCAAATGCAGCCCTCCCAATGCTTAAATCAACGAGCCGTGACTGTAAATAAAAAAGGGCCTACACTGGAAATGGAACCATGCTATTATTTTGAATTTGTGTGTATCATTAGCCACTCTTTTAAGTTATACGTGATCTAGATGAACTACTCAATCATTTATAGATGACGGCCGATCAGAATACAAGACCTTGCATGCGAGGTAAATAAGGAAAATTAAAAATATATAAACGCTTTACTACCATTAAATATGAATATATATAAAATTGTGCAAGGAATATTTAGAGGTATTTTTGCCGATAACCTTTGATGTAATAAAAACAAATGGTCTAAGAAATGTATAAAATAATTTACTCTGATTAGTCATACCTCATCAGATATTGCTTTAACACATTTTTTCAAACAAAGTTGCCGTCAGTAAATGGTCTACCTTTTTTCGACAATTATTTTAGCATCACTGTAACTGACGGGAAATGGGTTTTTCTGGACCACGGTCGCTTTGACAAAACATAAATAAATCATTTTAATGACGAATACCGAAATGACGATGCTTCTGAATGCAGTATACAAAATACCAACAAACATAAAATTGCATGCAGCCAGTAGTAGTATTGGAAATGCTTGTACAGTTTCTCAGATAGCGCTGGCTGCCTTCCATAAAGTGTCTGTTGTGTCTGCGGAACGTTTCCGATTTG
This sequence comes from Timema californicum, assembly GCA_902141385.1. Classification (NCBI taxonomy): domain Eukaryota; kingdom Metazoa; phylum Arthropoda; class Insecta; order Phasmatodea; family Timematidae; genus Timema; species Timema californicum. The sequence continues at coordinate 36,538 of CABFOW010005239.1, forward strand.
AGAAGGGCTGGAGTAATTGTGTTGGCTGCACAGATTAACTTGCAAAATAAAATTCTGCCCTTGGTACCATTAATAGTTGTCACAGGACACTAACAATGGCCTCTGTTACCACAGACTGCCCTTTGATTCGACCGTTAATGTATGCCGCACGTTAAGAACTGGCCCTGATTGCATGGGAGTCTGTCAGCATATGCTTTGTGGAGACTACAGCATTAGTCGGATACCCTAAGAATATGAATAGCTATATCAAGAAAACAAGATGGCAATGTTATCGCAACAGAGACAGAAATAACTCATTGCGTCATTTTTTATCACGCAAGCACATAAAACAGTGCACAGTGCCATCCCAATCCGTGCAATCTGTCGAAGTCAGAAGCAATTACATTTCACTAGTATTTATTTTAATACTATTCATCGTGCGTGACTGTATCAAAGTTAATGCGTTTGTAACATGTTGGATTCAGAGAAGAGAATAGTGGATAGCGAATGCTGGAACATTGGACAGTTGATTATTTCTTAGAGAACTTGCAATGACAAAAGTTGGTCTTATTTGTAAAGAATGTGTGACAACTTAATATAGATTACCAAATAAAGTGGGAAGTTAAACAGGCTTCAAGGATAATCATGTGAGAAATCATTACATGAACTCTAAAAGCTAGGTAAACCAACAAACTATTTTCAAAAAGTGCTAGAATCATTACAGTAGCATACACACACACACACACAGACTAATCTCATGTTATCAGCAGATGGTGACACCCTAAAGGATTAGTTTCCTTCTCATTGATGGTCTTGGTCAATCTGTTTAACATGATTTTTGAAAACTTTTGTGTTACTGTATTGCTGATTATGAAAAGTGTCCATTTTTCATCTTTAGTGTTAAAAATTTAAGGCACTTACAACGATTTACTATGGGAGATAAGTTTATATAAAGTTATACACCTGAGCTAAGACATAAGATAGATACCAGTTTTTTAAAACTCCCTTCGTTTGTGGTTCGTTAGTGTTGGTTAGTTCTATAATTTAATTGTCAGTGCTGAAAATGTAAAGTACTTAGCTACCCGTAATATACCGTTAGTAAGTTAAGATCACGTTATCCAACCGGCCTAAGAAAAAATATAATACAACAACCCAATTTTAGAAAACGACCTTTCTTATTATACACTTATGAGCGATTTTATCAACTTAACCATACAATCATAGAAACAAAATACAATTCACCGCCAACTTTTACGAACACAGCTTTGGCCTCATTGTAACCGATAAACGTAATACATATTTTAGTCATCTGTGAAATTATCTTGCCCAGACACTTATATATATAGACATACATATATCTGAGCCTTTATCTAACAACTATAGGAACACTTTACTGTTGTTATTTATATAAGAAATAGGGAATAGCTCGGGGTCATATTATGACGGTCATAGCTATGGTTGTCATGATTTTCCTGCAAATTATCATTTTAGGGATCACTTCTCGAATGAAACACGACATTTTAATTAGGGACGTTGTAGCTATTACATATTTCTAAACCTATAAATCCCATTACGCTAATAAGAAAATAAAACTATACCTTTGTAAATCAATGCTACTTGAGCAATATTGGTATCTTTCCTTCAACATTCGTATTTACTCTGGGGTGTGCAAAAATTCAAAAAAATTGACTTACCTTTGAAAAAATATATATATTTTTTGAATTAGCTTCGGCTTGGCTTGTAAAATATAAGTTTCGACTTGGCTTAGGGAAAATATCAGTTTCGGCCTGTCTTGGAAAAACTATCAGCTCTGGCTTGGCTTGTTGGGAAAAATATCAGCCTATCCTTGGCTTAGCAAAAATGTTAGCTTCATCTGGGCTTTGAAAATATAAATTTCGACTTTACTTCAAAAGAATATTAGCTTTGACTTGGCCTCATAAAATAAATCCACCTTTGTGGTCTAGTGGTCAGTGTTATTGGCTACTAATCCAGAGGTCCTGACTTCAAACCCTGGCGTCTCCAGTTGTTTTTTTTAGAATCAGTGTGTCTGGAAAGGGGTCCACTCAGCCTCGTGAGGTTAATTTGGGAGTTACTTAAAAATATATATCGTGGCTCCGGTCTAGAAAACTGTGATTATTAGCAAGCAAAAAAGTATCGTTATTGACCTTACTGCATTATATCCGTGAAAGCGGACTCTATCTCCAACAAAAAAAAAGGCGGCGCTCAATTGGTTGGTTTTTTATAGTTTAATAAAATCAATAATACAATTTGTGGCATGAGGTTATAGAACTCAGGACCTCCATGATTGCTGTTCAGTTTAACTAGTCAAAATATTTGTGACCAAACACACCTACTTGGTATAGTGATCCACGGTACTCATCCTGTCCCTTTAGTTTGGAACAGGACTTCAAAAGTTCACCAGTGATAAAAATGCTAACATGTAACGATAATGTAAAAAGAAATGATAACAATGTAAGGCTTGGAAATTGTGGCTAATGTTTATAAATGAAATAGTCATCGTTGACGATACCTATAAACTATGTATTTTGTGTTTAGTTGCGACAAAAAAAAAGTTGTATGTATGTAAACATGAATAAAATACTTATGAGACACATACCTTGACCAGTTTTATCGAACAACACTAAGCATGACATGTAATTTAAATGTTAATATTATTGTTTAGTCTCAAGGTCTTCCTTGCAAGATTATCTTGAAATAAAACATTTATAGTCCTAAAATGCATAATGAAAATACTAAAACAGATAATGTAAACATAGCATTAGAGATAGTAATAAGAAAATATTTAAGTCTGAATAATCTACTTGAATGAAACAATTAATGTTTTCCAAATTTAATGTTTAGTAAAAAACCTATTAAAATATATATATATTTTTATTTAATATTAAATAATTTCCATTATGTATTATTTCAAACGTAGAGAGATTGATTTTTAAGTATACTAAAATCGTTTCCAGTCTGTGGTCTGCAGGATGAGTTGGATGAGTTAATTTTCTTTCCAAATACCTTAACTTGCCATAATAAAATGGCTTGGTTGATAACTTGGAAGGCCTATTATTCAGGGATTTGAAAAATCTTGAAATATTAGCAATTAATAACTTGCTTCCATTATAGTTCCAACATGAGTCTCGAATATGGAGAATAGGGAATCAATGAAAGACTTAAGATTAATTTCACATTAAAATATAGCAGTTGCTTTTTTACTCCAACTGATAGAAACGTTTTTAATGGAGTTATTTTATTTTATTCTTCTAGTTTCCTAGTTTTGTATACAAGGAAGAACCTGGCATCAAGTAATAAAAGGGAAAAAACTATACCAAATAAGCCTACAGATGATTTAATATTGCAGGGAATTAATTGTGGGTCATGACATTCCTTACAGAAAATATATAAATTTACCAAAGTAACAAGTTTCCTTGTAATAATTTGATATAATTATTTTCTCATTTGGTATTTTTCTGTATTAAAGAGTATTTGGTTTGATTACCGACACACCGATCAAATGTTTACTAATAAGAGTAGGACTTTCTTTTAGCAGTGATGGTTTGACCGCTGTGGGTCTCTTTGTGACTGTGGGATAAGTTAATTTGTAATTCGTGTGCTGATATAACTAGTCAGAAAATAAAGTGCACGTTATAATAAATCTAAATTAAACTAGGTAAAAAAATCTTTAAGTTACTACAGTTAGTTTTTTTTATTTCCGTGCTACAAATCTTCAGTGAAACCAGCCAGTATACGCTTTTCTGAAGACGTGACAATAATGTCAATGCTAAGTGGTATAGATTCACCTTTAGTGGAATACTCACTCAGACTTACTATAAAAGTCCTTGCGCTTGGGTAAATAGCCTGGGAGGAAGTGGAGGGTAGGTTTCAAAAACACTGGCCTTTTCTCGTGTCCCCTTCCTATCCACCTTAACAAAGTGTTCTGTTCAAACAAATCAATTGTGTTTTTAAATAGCTATTTCAGTGGCATTTAGAATTATGCTCTCTGCATGTTATAAACCAGTGTTACCCAACCTGGGTAATACTCCCGCCCCCTCCCGGGGTCGTTTTTTGTTTTTGGGAGGGGTGGTAAATGGTAAGGAGTCACTTAGATTATTATGGAATCCACAGCAATAATTTTATGTTAATATAACAAGCAACAAACTATTTAATAAAACGGTCTTAAAATATATATTTTTAATATCTATGTTCTATAATTTTGAGAGTTCGTTTAATTACTTGTATTTATAAACATTTAATGTAAGTTGTGTTTTAACATGTTATAAGTTATTCTAAGAAAAAAATAGAGTTATGTTGTTTTTATATGTTTCAAATAAGAATTTAATCTCGATCCGGTATCAAGCAGCTATTGATCCACGGTGTTGACAAATTTGGAGATTTTGACATGTTATAAAAAAATTATCTGTTGTTGTACTTTGTATTTTTAATAAAATGGTGTGACTTGATTTTTAATAATATTTTCCCTGGGTAGTTATATATTCACTAGGAGGACTTAATGGAAATTAATTCAAATTTATTAAATTTACTTATATATATTCATAATATGTTTTTAGTTTGAAATAATTAAACATGAATAAACAATGTAAAATACATTTAAGGTTATTATCGGTAATTTCACCATGCTTATAGCTTTTAACTTAGAGGTTATGGAGGGGAGGGAGGATAGCCAGTATCCAATTCTCAGAAATAGGCGCGAGAATGTTGGGAGCCACTATTCCAAATTACAATATTCATGTGATCAACTTTGTGTGTGGCTGTAAGACGTGGATAAAAAAACTATGGGGAAAGGGGAGTTGAGGGAGGGGTAGAGATGTGTGGGTGTGTGGGTGACGGTGAAGGGAGGTGTGGGGGAGAGAGTGCACCATGTGTTACCTATTCGTGGATATTGTAATGTTTGCACTAATAAGTAAAGATGAAGGTATCCTTCTCAGGAAATGTAGCGGCATGCGATTGAAGGTAGAGTGAGAAACCATTTAAGACAAACAACCCAATAAGCTGTTATATTCGATCTTACAACTCCCTCTCTGTCTCCAGTTAAACCAGACAATACGAGATTTCCCTATGGATTTTTACAAACCTCTCTAAATAACATTTTATAAAGCATTCTAAAAGAATACGTTAAAAGTAAGGAGTGGTTATAGTGAAATTTAGGACTTAGATAAGTTGATCTAGAAAATTATAAAGTTAATTTTTAAATTAATCAGTTAATAAAGTGGTTAATATATTAAGTGAAATTGGCAAGGACTAAAATGTACAATTTAAATAAAATTTTCATATAGAAAATATAGTGTATGATATGAACGGTTAGAAAAAATTATAATGAATCATAAACTAAAAATATAATGCTCAAACCAGTTTATGAATAGTCTTAAAACATAAGTTGACACATTAAAATATTAATACAAAAAATGCAATATACAATATAATATGATATGAACAATATTCTTAAGTTCAGATTTATTTTGAAATTAAAGAATAAAAATTAAGCTAAGGTCTGCCAAACTGATTTGAAAAATTAGTTGAAGTAATTTATGTAATGTATAATGATCTAAGTCTTATCTGTGTCTGTTCCATTACTCCTTTTAATCCAGCACTGGAGAAAGTCTAGATTACTTCAATCCGACATATTTCGGGACAATGGTAACATAAACATTATTATTATTATCACAATTATTAACTACTTAATTTATAAATTAATTTTATAATTTTCTAGATCAACTTATCTAAGTCTTAACTCTCACTCTCCCTAAATAAGTTCAAAACTGTTTTAAATTTTAAACACCACATGGTCACACAGCTTTTACTATCATTAATGACGGTAAGCTGATTCTAAATAGTTTTTTAAATAATTTAGAAGGCGTATTGAAGAATATCGCACATATATATATAGGTCACTGACCTTTGAAAACCAATATGTGCAATTGTTTTTAAAGATGGAACAGTTTCACTAAGTGTCACTACAAAGTGTCCCGCATTGCAGTAACCATGGCACCAAAGAACTAAGCTAAATTGAACCGAATTGCTCACTATATGAAGTTTAGACTGCAGTGGGCATTTCTCTGACTATATAATACTTAATTTCCATGAATATTGCCACTGCTCGAAGATTATTATTATTATTTTTTCTTTGAGCCGGAACTCTACGCCTCCACTCACTTGGGCCACTTTATTTCTATCCGCAGGAATCTCCCCGCCTCGGCCCCTTTGACGCGTACCTCACGATAATCTCAGCAGAGTCTTTCGAGACTGGCGGTAAGGTTTCCTCAAAATATGACTTATTAAATTGGAACTGTATAAATATCCACTAAAACACGTAACAGCTCTTAAAATTAACAACAACAACAACCAAATTAATAATACAATAAAAAACATATATAGCTATAATCCTTGACAGTATAAAGTTTCCCCCCAAAAATAAGATAGACCTTCTCTCTCGTCCCTCGCAGGGCAGACACTCTCTACTGCTAGCACGCTCGTGTGGTGGGGCCATGAACTACTTTACTAATCAAGATGGATTCCATACGAGAAATTTGTAATATAAATAAGGTGAGCTAAAAAAACTCAACTATGGAAAGCGACTACAATACAGATAGGTACGTAACCAAAACAACGCAGGGACTATTAATATTAAATTTAATATATTTATTCCAATCATGCACGCTAACAAACAATCCCCTGAAACAGTTGGCATGCATGGGGGAATTAGAAATTAAAACGAGTCTGCTCCCAAGGTGATCATTAGACTACAACACACGAATTTTAATAAATGTACACTAAAAGTATATCTGAATAAAACTAACAAACTAACAAGATAAAATGACAAGAGAGTAATAAAAAGAACATATCTATAGCAATATTGCAAATCATGACAGGCCCACATATATAAAGTATGCCTACCATCTAATAGAACTGAAGGAAGTGCTATATGTTCCTTTCTTGCAATGAGCTGTGATAGTCCATTAGACCTAGCCTCCACATGCCGTATGTTTTGTTAATGGATTGTCAGGTGCGCTTAGATAATCAAGACACAACGATCAAGCCTTGCCTAAATCACAACCGCCCCCTCCCCTCATCAGACATACGCAAAACATATTCAAACATGATAATTGAATATAATTAAGTCATACTTGGCTAACACAATCTAACTGGGTAGCCCACACAAAATAAAAACACAAACTTCTTTAGGATACAAACGTTTGGCTAATCGTTCATCTATCAGGCCTTTACTTTATGCCATGCCATAAAGGAAAGGGAGTTTTTTTTAAATATTTTAATGATATCCTACATATCACGTCTCCTATATTTAATCTCTAGACTATATAGGCATGTGTCATTATCCACTTATCAAAATCCAGGAGTGGAATTTATTTACATTTTAAAACACTTTCATCGCAGCTTATGACATAACACACCCACGTGTTTCATTAAACCCCCCAGGAAAATGTACAGAATATTAAGAGCATGAGTTAATTTAGAATACAGAATAGTTTTATTTTAAGAGAAAAAATTAGAACTTCACCAATAGCGTTCGTTACGTAGCGACAAAATGAAACTCTACATCTTCCATGTTACTTAATGAAAGCAACTACTAGAAATCAAATATCCTTACATTGCAGTAGTGGCTTATTCTCCAGGTAGGATAGTCTTGCGTCACATACCCATAATTACATGGTCTAGTTATTAGATTCAATATTATATGTGAATATATTATTGTTGAAATGTGAATAATTATACATTTATAATGTAGCTATTGATTATTAATTTTAAAACAAATATTATTTTGAGTCCATGAATATTATAAATTAATTCAAAATAATCTAATTAAAAGATTATGAATCCCAGGACCAGCAGCTTGAAAAAAATCCAAGCTATAGAAGTTCTAATGACCTTGTCCAGTGTATAGAGATCAACTCTACCTCTTTCTTCTCACAAACCAATCCAATCTATAGAAGTTCTAATGACCTTGTCCAGTGTATAAAGATCAACTCTACCTATTTCTTCTCACAAACGAATGCAATCTATAGAAGTTCTAATGACCTTGTCCAGTGTATAGAGATCAACTCTACCTCTTTCTTCTCACAAACCAAACAATTTATAGAAGTTTTAATGACCTTGTCCAGTGTATAGAGATCAACTCTACCTCCTTCTTCTCACAAACCAATCCAATCTATAGAAGTTCTAAAGACCTTGTCCAGAGTATAGAGATCAACTCTACCTCTTTCTTATCACAAACCAATCCAAGCTAGAGAAATTATAATGACCTTGTCCAGAGTATAGAGATCAACTCTACCTCTTTCTTCTCACAAACCAATCCAATCTATAGAAGATTTAATGACCTTGTCCACTGTATAGAGATCAACTCTACATCTTTCTTCTCACAAACCAATCCAATCTATAGAAGTTCTAAAGACCTTGTCCAGTGTATAAAGATCAACTCTACCTCTTTCTTCTCACAAACCAATCCAATTTATAGAAGTTATAATGACCTTG
>CABFOW010005240.1:0-15179 GCA_902141385.1 Timema californicum
TTTTATTTTTTTTTCTTCAAAACAAACAGCATGTTTTCTTGTGTATTTTTATTTTTATCGTTTTATAGAATGTTTAACCAGGTCAAAGTCATTTCTTCTCATAAAAATGTATGGTTTCAAATTTTATACACTTGGCTCCGGGAAAAAAAGAGAGGGTGGGTGGGAGGGAGAAATTTTCGAGTCTGACTCCTGAAGCTGAATTTCAGGGTTCAATACCAATCTTTAGTATATTGTTGTAATATAAACGTATATGTATACAAACGCGTGGATTTCTTCCTATAATCTGAAGAGATTTTGGTGTAATAAATATGGTATCCCATTTCCTTGCCACGCTATTGCTGGTCCATTTCTTGAGCTACCCCCTCCTGTTTCCTGACACGTAGATTATACCCTTAAATATTCCTCGTGGTAGAACTCAGGAACTAAAGACCAACTAAACACTTGTGATGTAAGGCATAGCGAAATTTTGCCTCCTTAGTCAGGATTAGAATAATTTTCTTGCAGTTACCCCTTAATATCCATATTATTATATTAGACTATTAATATTATGATTACATATCAAATGTAAAATAAAAAATAAAAATTATATTTAGTGTTAATTAATAATTAATCTAGGGGTGTACGAAATTCTCGACGGTAAAGGTCAAAGTTAAAGGTCAAACCAACTTTGTTTGGACTTGGATGTCCACATTAAGAGCTTGTTCAGACGAGGCGGATTCGGGGGCACGCGAATGGAACCGCGTGGTATCAAGATGTATTGAGCCCCTTATATTAATTACGTTTACTTTATTACAATATTCAAAATATTCTCATAATGTCACATATTGTACAAGGTACATCAGCAAACAAATTTATTGCTGCTTTAATAGCGTCTTCATAGAAAAAAAAATACCTTCGTCTATGAGCCACTGACGCAAAGATTGTAAGCAATTATTTCTTTCGTCAGCTGTTTTATTTTGTAATCTCTGACAATTTCTGTTCCGTGCAGTGGTCAATCGATGCTAACGCTGTTCTAAAGACTCTCTTGATAATCTCTGAGGCGATGAGAACCTTGATTGGTGGTCTCAATTGATATATACAGTGGAACCAGGATAGTTCGAACTGGAAGGGACAAGTGAAAAATTCGAACTACCCAAAAATTTGAATTAAACAAGTTTCTTAAAAGGAATTCCCTTTCCTACTTTCTTTATCACCGCTACTTTTTTCGGCCAAAGTTAATGGTTTATAGGACTGTGGCTTGGACAGTGACATCACGATACATACACACACACATACACACACACACAAACACACAAAAACAACTGTACAGTATGTACTAAATTAAAACGAAACAAAATAAACTCGCACGTCACAAGAATATCGCTACGAACGAATCACTAAGAACAGCGCACGTAGCCGCTCGAGAGGTTCGACCTTGACTAACCGGGTACATAACTGTACGTGTAAACAAATACGTATGGGTGAGCGGGGGAAGGGAAGGGTGGGAAGAAGGGTACTGACCACCTTCCAATGTCCCCTCCCTTGTTTACAAAGATAAATAAAATAGAACACCACGACGCCGCAACTAGAAGTAGGAAAACAATACTGCACAGTACAGTACAACTTACGAAAAGTTCGAATTGACCAAAACCAAATTAGAATTATCCGCGAGTTGTTTTAATATAAAATTCACGGGACTTGGTGAAAGATTCGAATTAAAGACGATTTCGAATTACGGAAGTTCGGTTTAGTCAGATTCCACCGTAATCGTGTATAAAATTGAGTCACTCTTCAGTTTCATGCGTCATATCTCTGGCTAGCTTGGAATTAACATATTCCCGCATTCCAGAGAGATTTTGTTCACGCTTGGTATGAGTATATTTACGTTGTTTCTCTGCACTCCCCCCACCCCCTTTTTTTTTATCAATATGCAGGTTCAACGTGAATTGCGTTTTTTTTATAATGGCTTTTTCATAAGGGAAGCAGAATTTTTGGTAAGCCCACTAATATTTTTAATACAAAACTAATAAATTTAAAATAACATTATTCTACAAAAAAATAACCAAACCGACTTAAAAAAAAGTGTGTTAAAAAAGTAAAATATAATACTTTCGATAATCTTCTTTAAATCTTCACTTTTTGAAGTCGGTGCCAAATCAATATAGGACCAAATAATTACCTGCAAGTTACTAACTAACTAGCTAACTAACTAGCTAGCTAACTAACTAACTAACTAACTAACCAACTAGAACAATTGTTGGAATCAATTAAAGGCTCAATCAGAAATATAACAATGGACAACTGGCTCCTGAGCATTCCCATTGTTGACAATATTATTATTATTATTATTATTATTATTAGCACCGCGTCTTACTACCCGTTCGGGTTATACGAATTTACGCTAATGTGAAATGGTAGGGTGATTGTGAGATGAAATGAAGGACCTACAGTTTAACGTGGAATCCGAACCACGGTGGAGGCCTGGCATTCCCCACATTCACAAAATGTCTTGTCAGAGGTGAAGGAAGGGTTTGGTAATCAAATAAATCTTTGCCGGGACCGAGGATTGAACCCCGGCCGCCAGCATAGAAGTCTGACACCATACCCCTAGACCGCCAGGTCACCGTTGACAATATTCTTCATGACAAAAAAAACCTCATTGTTGGTAGTTTCAAAACATCATTCTCTGACTTGTGATTGATAAATATAAAGCCATTATTCAACGTGAATGCTATAATGTGTAAACAACTGTTTGCTTTAGTTATTAATTAGACACAGACTTAAAAAAGATTTTAAAAAGTATTATATTTTATTTCTAACGCGTTTTATTAAGTCGGTTCGAAATTTTTTTTTTTCTAATTTAATTATATACAAGTTTAAAAAATGTGTAGCATAGCTAGCATAAATAAATAAAGACCATCGTATGTATAAAGGACGCCATGAATGCTATAAATTAAAGCCGCCTGGACATTTTGGGGAGAAAACTTCTCTTTTAGAGTAGTGGTCTGAAATTTCCGACTCTCTTAAGGGGGAGGTTCCCATACAGGAGTCTTGTTGCTGTCTTAAGTCAATCCCTCATCTAAAAATATAAAATATCACTTTGTACAAAATCGTTAATGATGTCGCCTAAATGGAGATTCTCGAAGCTTTTTTTTTCGAATCAGCTTGCATCTTAACTCGATGCACCTTAAGCATTCTAAGCACTATCCCACTCAGACGCTTATGTACAAGATAGAAATAGAGGGAATAAAACGAGCAGTTCTCCTTTAGAAGGCTCTTGTCCATATTCTGATGACCCCTTCCCTCTTCCTCTGACGAGTTTACAGTCACTTTAATATTTTATCTTTTAATACTTTGACTTGGTTTTTAATTTTACCTCTTTTCTTGATTCCTATTCTAGATAGACATTTACTAACAAAGGACTTTTTCAATCCACATCCTGGCAGGAAGACTCCTACAGGACATTTAGGTGGCCAAGACAAATAGTCTAAGCTGTAGGGGAGTTTCTTCTATGCTGGCGGCCGGGGTTCAATCCCAGGTCCCGGCACAGATTTATCTGATTACCAAACCCTTCCTTCACCTCTGACAAGACATCTTGTGAATGTGGGGAATGCCAGGCCTCCCACCGTGGTTCGGATTCCACGTTAAGCTGTAGTTCCTCCATTTAATTTCACAATCACCCTACCATTACACATTAGCGTAAGCGCGTATAACCCGAACGGGTAGTAAGACGCGGTGATAATAATAATAATAATAATAATAATAATAATAATAATAATCATCATCATAGGGGAGTTATAGAAAATACGTTTACAAAAAAAAACTACTTAGAGATAATAAATAATAACGTTGTGATATTATGGGACTATTTTTAGAACTATTTAAGAATATATGATTTCTGTCAACGTTTTATCTTTGAAACTCGTCAAGTAAAACGTAAACTCACTGACGTGGGGAAATACTATATTGACTGTATGTGACGTCACATGTAGGCAACGTACTTGATAGTTAAAAGTCACATGCTTCGGTGACCGTATGATCCAAGGCGTCGCTCTCGCAATGGACTATAGACTGACAAAGACGGGAAGATCGAATGAAGTGAAGGCGATATTCTCTAGTTGGTTTAACACTCTCTTTTCATGGCAAATGCACGAGCATTTATTTTGAAATAAACCTTTCTAATCCCTAACACGTTAGTGTGATTAGTACTTAGGCGTATAGCCTGAACGGGTAGTAAGATGCAGATATATATATATGTGTGTGTGTATGTTTTTCTATGGTTAGCCTTTACAATTTCCACCACCTATAATCGAATGTCTACCAGGAGAACAACCCCCTTAACAACGAGACAGACAGACACTGTCTTAACAGAGGGGCCGGGGGCTATTTCTACAGCCACCCCTCCTTATACACCCCCTCGGCCCCCCCTTGCTACTCCTTGGCGGAATTTTTTTAAAGTGGATCCTTGGCGTACTGTTTTATACTGCGGACACACACATTGGCTACAATCCAGAAGGAATTTGGATTGGATGATTTCATTTTTTATAAATGAGGGTGGGTTTAAGGGGTGTTTGTTAAGATGGGGAGTAAGATGGGGGGGGGGGGTCCGTTGGTTTAAGGAAGGAGGGATGATTTAAAAGTGGTGATAGTAGTGGAGGGGGATATACCACATATATGTTTAAAACAACTTGCAAATTTACAAACATTCGAGAATGTAAAACAACAAGAATACTGAACGGACTTCTGGGCTTTATAGCTCGTCCAATATTGCATGGCGTATAATTTCTGGACTGTATAACTCGTCCAATATCGCATGGCGTTTACTGTTTGGGTTGTATAGCTCGTCCAATATTGCATGGCGTTAACTGTATGGGGCTTTTCTTAGGTCTTAAAATCAAAAATTTGGTGGAAAATGAAACTTTACAGGTACGTTTTTTTTATAGCAACGCTATCTTAGTTTAAAATATAAAATTAATAAATCAACCAAACCTCGTCAACAAATTGATTCACCGACTCGTTTTAAAATATGATAAGCTATCTACATCCCTAGGTGGTGGTCACATGGTATATGCCATCAGTCTCACCTAAAACTAGCTGTATTTTGACAAGGGGGGGTTAAAGGGGAGGTTCTAATATCGGCCGGGTGCACTGGGGGGTAAATTTCTCATCCCTCACTCAATACTAATACGGGTGCATTTATTCAAAAGCTACTTCTTAAGCGGTTTAGGGGTAAGGTGTCAGACTACTGTGCTGGGGGTCCGGAGTTCAATCCTCGGTCGCGGCAAAGATTTATCTGATTAACAAACCCTTCCTTCAACCTCTGACAAGACATCTTGTGAATGTGGGGAATGCCGGGCCTCCACCGTGGTTCGGATTCCACGTTAAACTGCAGGTCCTCCATTTCATCTCACAATCACCCTACCATTACATATTAGCGTAAGTGCGTATAGCCCGAACGGGTAGTAAGACGCGGTGCTAATAATAANACAATCACCCTACCATTACATATTAGCGTAAGTGCGTATAGCCCGAACGGGTAGTAAGACGCGGTGCTAATAATAATAATAATAATAATAATAGTACTTTTTAAGATAAGTCGTTCTGTGTTTAGTGTACATTTATTAAAGAAATATAAATTTGGTTTTTCCCTCAGTAAATACTTCTTGTCTTGACATTTGATTACGATAATATTGTAGGGGCAAGGAAGAAAGAATTTAGTAAAATAATGTACCCAAATTTATATGAGAGGAAAGCTGAGAAAAAGGAAACAAAAATCACTCCTATGAATTAGACCGCGATTTGACCCACAGCCCAAGTTAATTTGACGCCTTGTCCGCCCTTGTACTCACCGAGGCCGGAAAATAAAAATATATTGTACCCAAACTGTGGGCAGCGATTTGTTTTTTTGATAGGTCAGGAGAAAAGTTTTTGAAGTGTGACGTAAATAAAGTAATCAACAGGAACTTAAACAAAGACAGTATATAATTATTTGTAAAAAATATTTTCAGTAATAATAAAAATTGCCGTAAATAAATATAACGGTACACCACAAAGTCTTAATAATAATAATAATAATAATAATATTTAGCACCACGTCTTACTACCCGTTCGGGTAATACGCTTTAAGTACTAATTACTCTAATGGATTAGGAATTGGGAAGGTTGAATCATAGGAAGTGAACCCGCATTTGCGTGGAGGGAGAGTGGAAAACCATTTAGGAAAAACCACCCCCAGTTCACTCGACCAAGATTCGAACCTCGATTTCCCCGTCGTCGGCAGTCGAGCTCAACACGACAAGCGCGTTAGCCAACTACGCCACCGAGGCGGGTAAGTCTTAATCGAGCCTTTATATAAATTATAATTAGAGTTAACAATATATTTCAAACACGTTCTATAGAAACACGATCTAGTGTTTGCAGTTTAAAATGTACTATAGAAACACTCTAAGACCATTTGAAGTTTGGACATGTATTCTAGAAACACTCTATGACCATTTGAAGTTCGAACATGTATTCTAGAAACACTCTATGACCATTTGAAGTTTGGACATGTATTCTAGAAACATTCTATGGCCATTTGAAGTTTGGACATGTATTCTAGAAACATGCTATGGCCATTTGAAGTTTGGACATGTATTCTAGAAACATTCTATTATCATTTGAAGTTTGGACATGTATTCTAGAAACATTCTATGACCATTAGAAGTTTGTACATGTATTCTAGAAACATTCTATGACAATTTGAAGTTTAGAAATGCATTCTAGAAACATTCTATGACCATTTGAAGTTTGTACATGTATTCTAGAAACATTCTATGATCATTTGAAGTTTGGACATGTATTCTAGAAACATTCTATGACCATTTGAAGTTTGGACATGTAATCTAGAAACACTCTATGACCATTTGAAGTTTGAACATGTATTCTAGAAACATTCTATGATCATTTGAAGTTTGGACATGTATTCTAGAAACATTCTATGATCATTTGAAGTTTGGACATGCATTCTAGAAACATTCTATGACCATTTGAAGTTTGTACATGTATTCTAGAAACATTCTATGACCATTTGAAGTTTGGACATGTAATCTAGAAACACTATATTATAATCAATGATCATTTGTAGTTTGAAAAGGTACCATACAAACATTTTCTTATCCCCTTCATCTTGAACATGCACTCTAGAATACAGTCTCTGATTCTCTTGTTAGTAAATTCTTACTCGTGGATTCCAAAGAGACATCAAAACATTCCTATAGCACCATCCGAAATCCTGTCACTATCCTTGTCTTCAGATTGTGGGGGCTGAGAGGGGGTATCGAGGGGGGGTGGGAAGTAGGATAGATCGATACGTCGGGATACGCAATGCGTGGATGCCACTGCTCACATATATACAGGCACAAAACTCACAACTATAACAATTGTACATTTATGGTGCTCTGGCTTTCATTATAAGCTACAATAAACTATATTTCTTTGGATGTATCTCGAGAATAAATACAAGAACATTTACTATTTATAAATACACATATCAATTGTTTAACATAAAATTTTGATATTTAAAAAAAAAATACATTTGTTTCTTACTTATTTGTCAGACTGTAAACAAATAACTACACCAATTAATTAGGGACGAAGAAGGCAAAATTTAAAGGAAATATACCTTCATTTGTAAAGAGGAAAAGTAGAGAAAATTTTAGGAAAAAAATTATTTTGAACCTTAACCTTCCTTTCACCCAACAAACCAGATTATACGAGCTCGACATTTAGTCCACGTGTCCATCAATGCAGTTTTTATTGACTTATTAGGGGAGTAAAAAATATTACAACTATTAAAAAATCATTAGGAAAAACGAACAAACTTTTATTCATTATGTTAATAAACATCACAAAGCTATATTTAAAATAAAATATTTAAGGGCATTTTAGTAAAATCTCGAATTAAAAAAAAATCAATCATCGTTTAACCATCTTATATTTAAGGTATATAATCAAAATTGTAAACCATAAAGCAACTAAATATCAAATTTGAACAAAACCCATAAAACTGTTTCTGTCTGTAGTCCCAAACGGCCGACATAGCAAACAATCACTTTTTTGTGGGTTCATTGAGTCATTAAACGTCGATATCCATCAAAATTATTATTGATTTTTTGTGATCATAATACTTTCTCTACCAGAGGGTTCATGATAATATATTCTTATTATTAGCACCGCGTCTTACTACCCGTTCGGGCTATACGCACTTACGCTAATGTGTAATGGTAGGGTGATTGTGAGATGAAATGGAGGACCTACAGTTTAACGTGGAATCCGAACCACGGTGGAGGCCTGGCATTCCCCACATTCACAAGATGTCTTGTCAGAGGTGAAGGAAGGGTTTTGGTAATCAGATAAATATGTGCCGGGACCGAGGATTGAACCCCGGCCGCCATCATAGAAGTCTTGACACCTTACCCCTAGACCGCCAGCTCACCCATGATAATATAAAATGGATGAATCTCAATTGGTTTTTTTCATGGTCTAATTCTCTTTTTTTTCCTCTCAGTTTGAAGGCGAGCTGTTTGTAATAATAGTCTACAGCCAAGTAGAGGATGTTCAACTCGATAACGGATCGCCACTCAAGTTCAACGTTTCCACAGATCACATCTAAACGAGCTTGTTTTCGTCAGATCTCGCCGCGGAGGTCTCGACGGGAATAAACAAACTGTTTCTTTCTATGGGTATATTATTACAGTCGCCGGATATTTACTTGTAACAATTTTGTTTTTAACGTAGTTTTAGTTTACTTTTTTAATGGAAGACTGATCAATATGTATCCAAACATATGAAAACAGCCCTCGTTCTGATGGCCGCATGGTCTAAGGCGAGGATTCTCAACCAATGTGCCGTGAGAGCTGCCAAGGGTGCCGCAATTTTTTTTGAAATGGGGTACAGAATAAAGAAACAGAATAAAGTTTTGTCTTTAATCTTTCTATGGACTGCATGTGCCACGGCACATGATGCGAGAAAATACTTGTTTCCCTTTTTTATGACGACATATAACTCATTTTTTAGTGGTATTATTAATTTTATGTGATCTCACAGTGTGGTTGGTTAGTGTGCTAGTTGATTGATTTCCAAATCCATTTAGTCTGGAACTGTATTTCAATAGGTGTGTTTGTTATATATATCCTTCATTTAACGAGTAAGGGAGTAAGCAAACATGATTATTTTAATTTTAAATGGTTACAAAATTAGAACAATTGTTAATTAGTTGTTTAATATACTACTCTGGTATGTTCTAATTTGAAAAAAATAAAATAAAAAAAAAGCTGCGAAAATTATTACAGAGGTGCCACAAGATTCTAATCCTCTTCACAATGGTGCCACAAGATTCTAATCCTCTTCACAATGGTGCCACAAGATTCTAATCCCCTTCCCAATGGTGCCACAAGATCCTTATCTCCTCATAAAGTTTGATTCACACTGGTAGGACTGTGCTGGTACTGTGTCGTGTCGCTACCATTCACACTGGTAGGACTGTGCTGGTACTGATGTCGTGTCGCTACCATTCACACTGGTAGGACTGTGCTGGGACTGTGTCGTGTCGCTACCATTCACACTGATGAGGCTGTGCTGTTAGCGCTACTGTTTTGCTCATCGGCAATTGTAGACATAGATCAGAGGAAATGTGATTGTTGCATGTTGGCTTTATCTTAATTCACTTGATAAAAAGAGGAGAAAACGAAGAAAATACTGAGTTTACAATTTGTTTAGAGCAAGAGAAGAAGGAGAATTCCACAATATATTTGGGCGACTCAGAGATGACCATCAAAAGTTTCACAAATATTTTAGAATGAGTGCCCCGAAGTTGGTAAACTTACAGAAACCCCTTGCATTCAGTTTGTCAGCTATCTCCTTCCAAATATTTTCTTTGGTGAGATTATTATCATAATTTTTATGCTGCAAATTATATAAGCATTCATACTTTTGAACCAACATTATTAAGTTTTCTTCATCCATAGTTTTGGTTTATAGCACACAGTTGTGTTAGCAACGTTGGAACGTTTTGCAGCCCTGTCAGATTGTAGATAATAACCTTCGGGAAGGTTCGCCGCTTGCCGGAAGAAGCCGAAGTAGGTGAAACGACACTTAGACGACATTAAGGCGACATCATCTATATTCACACTGATAGGACTGTGTTGGGACTGTGTTCATACCGTGCTGGACCGTGACCTTGGGAAATCACTTTTGAAATGATCCAAGACGACACGGTCACAGCACGGCCTGAGCACAGTCCTACCAGTGTGAATCAAACTTAAGGGTGCTTCTAACCAAAAGGGTTGATAATCCCCGGTCTAAGGCGTCACTCTTGTGTTAGATTAGACCACCGATGACAGGGAGATTGGAATTGGAATCCCGGTCGGTCGTACTAAGGGTGGTTTTCCCCACTCTCCGTACACGCAAATGTCGCTACACTTCCTCTGATTTCAACCTTTCTCATCCTTAATTCACTAACGTAATTAGTACATGAGTGTTAACCTGAACAGGTGGTAAGAGGAGGCGATAACATGAACTTAAATCAGGGAGATAAAATATCACATATTAATATGTAACTTGGATTTAGGGGAAGTAAACTCACATTTGAGGGGAGGGAAAGGTAAAACAATTTGTAAAAAACATTCCCAGTATACCCGATGGGGATCTGAATCTGACTTCTCAATACCGAAAGCCCAGTCTGTTATGAGAATATCGCCTTAGACCATTTAAGCACCGCAGCATGCAAAACTGATTCATAAATTAACTCTCATTAAAACCTAACCAAGTAAAATATCCCTTGCCTTTGTAGCCATCGAGCAAAAAAAACATCAATTTAAAATCAAAATTACCTTTTTTTGTTTAATTCACTGAATTGGAAAAAAGAAAATATCTGAAAGAATGTCTTTCAACTTTCAAATTAATAAAAATTATTTTATTTTGAGTAAACGTCAGAAAAATTAAAAAAAAATTACTATGAGCGTGTTTTTTTTTCTCTCTGTGCGATGAAAAGTCCCAACGCTGTCAACATTTGTCACGGTTTCGTCTTCCCTCTTCTACGCAACCCCCCCTTCCTTCCCCTTGGAAACCACTGGGGTGGGAAACACGGCCATTTACCCCCGTCTGTCATCATTTCACGGTAGAAACATTTTTTAACCCCTTTCATCCCCCCCCCAAACCTTCCCCTACATGCACCATGGCCCTAACCCCCATCTCGGTTAAAAGTCAGGGTCGGGTTTTTTTATTAAGTTTACAGCCGGACGACTACAAAACTGGTTACATGTGTAGCGAGCCCTTAAATCAAGGGATGAGAAGAAAAATACTTTCTACTTAGGAGACCCTGGTTCAATCCTAGACGATATACAGGGAGTTCGGAAGCCTAAATCCCAAACTGTACATACAGCTTGTTTGAAACAAAAGTAATTAGAAATTCTTATATACTTACACCCAAAAAAACTATACCAATACCATTAAATTGTGTCCAAAGTTTCAGTGTTCAGTACCGGGAGAGCAAAGCTGTTCAAGCATGCGTGTACAACAGGTTTCATAAGAGTTAGGCGCTTGGCATTACACACCTAGACATCTTTGAGCACGGCAGCAGAACATACCACAATTAATAGTAAACAACACACCGGTCCATCTAGAAATTATAATACGTTCTGAGGGGCGTCGTTAACGGCCCTAAGTCACAAAAGGTGATTCCTATAATTACATGTACCGTGCCACGCGCCTAACCCCTATGCAACTTGTTGTACACAAATGCCTAAGGCGCTTTGCCCTCCCGGCGCTGTACGCCAAACTTTGAATACAATTTAATATCATTAGCATGTTTTCCCAGATGTAAGTGTTTAGAGATTTTTATATTACTTTTGGTCCAAGCAAGCAATGCGTGCAGTTTGGGCTGCGAGTTTCCAAGCCATACTTTTATCAGCAACTAACAAAATATATAGGTGTCCTGGCGCTCTAGGGGTAAGGTGTCAGAATTCTGTGCTGGGGGTCCGGGGTTCAATCCTCTGTCCCGGCATAGACTTATCTGATTAATAAACCCTTCCTTCACCTCTGACAAGACATCTTGTGAATGTGTGGAATGCCAGGCTTCCCCTGTGGTTCGGATCCCACGTTAAACTGTAGGTCCTACATTTCATCTCACAATCACTCTACCATTACACATTAGCGTAAGTGCGTATAACCCGAACGGGTAGTAAGACGCGGTGCTAATAATAATAATAATAATAATAATAACAAAATCTATAAAAGACACAACATCCGTACCCTTTGGCCATTAATTCATCACATTGAAAGGGGAAACCCTAATTTAATTAGTGATAGATTTTTTGGTCGTCCCGGGTGTTGAACTCATGATCCTTTGTTCAGTGGCCATACACGCTACCGACTGAGTTAAAGCATTGAACAAGATTAAAAATTATCAAGGATTTATGTTACAAAAATGTTGTGATTCTTGGTAAAGAAGAAAAGAAATATAGAACTACAATTTATTAAATCCATTTTATTTGGGTACTAAACAGATAAGTCAAATAAATTAACACACTTCAAATTTTAAGGTAACAATTATTGTTCATGAGAAATATATCAAAATATTAATTACATTTGTTCGTTATTCTTGATTTATATAGGA
The DNA here is from genome assembly GCA_902141385.1 of Timema californicum. Taxonomy (NCBI): domain Eukaryota; kingdom Metazoa; phylum Arthropoda; class Insecta; order Phasmatodea; family Timematidae; genus Timema; species Timema californicum. The sequence goes on from CABFOW010005240.1 coordinate 12,635, forward strand.
TCTGATACTTGTTTAAATCATTCACGTGTGACAAAATATCATTTTATGCAGATTTGTCACGTATTTTGGAATGAAAAGATTTATTCCAACAAACTATATATTTTAGATTAAAAAAATGTTCGTTGGATATTTTCGGTAATCCTAGATTTAGAATATTGTTCATGTTTAAGTTATTTAATTAATAATAATATTTAGCACCACGTCTTACTACCCATTCGGGTTATACGCTTTAAGTACTAATTACTCTAATGGATTAGGAACTGGGAAGGTTGAATTAGAGGATGTGAACCCGCATTTGCGTGGAAGGAGAGTGTAAACCACTTAGGAAAACCACCCTCAGTTCACCCGACCGAGATTCGAACCTCGATCTCCCCGTCCTCAGAAGTTGAGCTCAACACGACAAGCGCGTTAGCCAACTACGCCACCGAGGCGGGTAAGTTATTTAATTAAAATAGCACAATTTTAGTTATACATTTTGACCTGTTTCGGTGGTCGCGTGGTCTAAGACGCTGCTCTCACCAGTAGACTGGATTGACGAGGTTTGAATCACTGTCGGGTTTAATGAGGGGGGTTTATACAAAATTGTTTACCACTCACCCTCCACGCAAATTCGGGTACATTTCCTATAAATATAACCTTTCTAAATCCCAAAGTTATTAGTGTAGTTAATACAATAGTGTATAACCCGAACGGGTAGTAAGATGCGGTAGCTAAAAAAAAGTGGTTAAGTGTATTAAAAAATCTAGCCCTTACTTCACACCCGAATAAATACAATGTTATCACTAGTATTATTGTAAATACAATGTTATCACTAGTATTATTCTAAATACAATGTTATCACTAGTATTATTGTAAATACAATGTTATCACTAGTATTATTGTAAATACATTGTTATCACTAATATTATTGTAAATACAATGTTATCACTGGTATTATTGTAAATACAATGTTATCACTAGTATTATTGTAAATATATTGACATGGGGAATCTTATTTCGACTTGCCGTTACGTCACAGGTAGGAAACTTTCTTAATATTGCAAAAAGATTTCTCTCAATCTCATGACATCTTCCAACCTTCACAGATATTCTAGGTTAGGATACGAATGGTCTTATCGCTAATAAAAAACAAACAGATCTACCCCTCCCCCCCTTTTTTACACACATCCCCCCTTACCCTTGAGTCCATCCCGATATAACTCCTAGAATGTAAACTGAGCAAGTGTAAGGGGGGAGGGGGAGACGTTTAGGAGAGAATAAAAAAGTTGGAGCTAATATTTTATACTGAAGTAGGTCACTTATATGAGTAAAAGCTTCTCGCCAGTCTTTACGTTGGCGCAGACAACTCCCAAACTGTTCATAACGATTTGTACGCAGAATGACGTTCTTATATCATACTTTGATCGAAATGGAAAAAAATATATATCATTCAAAAGTGATTAACCTAGTTTTAATACCAAAGTCATGGCTTTAATATACCAATATTTTATTTTATGAACCTTCCAATTTAATAGTCTCAGCAAAACTTTTAAAAAATATATAAAATATGTTATTTTAGGGACATTACGTCAAGAAAAAGATCCGTTAAATCTATATCTTTGGGGGGTGACCTGGCGGTCTAGGGGTAAGGTGTCAGACTTCTGTGATGGCGGCCGGGGTTCAATCCTCGGTCCCGGCAAAGATTTAAGGCCTCCACCGTGGTTCGGATTCCACGTTAAACTGTAGGTCCTTCATTTCATCTCACAATCATCCTAACATTACACATTAGTGTAAGTGCGTATAACCCGAAAGGGTAGTAAGACGCGGTGCTAATAATAATATATCTTTGGGAACATAACTGCAGTCCAATTTTAATAGAAAAAAAGGGTGTGCTTTATTTTTTAGCATCACGTTTGGGTTATACAATTATGTAATAATTACGATTATAATTTTAGAGGTTAAGAAGTTTTACATTTATAGGATGTTTACCGGCATTTACGCGGAGAGAGAGAGAGAGTTGACAAATATTTTGGATAAACCAGGCCTCAGTACACCCGACCGAGATTCGAACCTTGATCTCTACATCATCGTCATTCTAAATTTACTGCGAGAGTAGTGCCTTAGACCATGCAGCCACCGAAGCAGATGTAAAGATCTTAGAGATACAAATTGGTTAGGCCGTAGCCATGAAAGTTTTAAGTGAATAATGAATATTTCTGAAACACTTATAATATTCTAAAAGGCTCCGCGTTGGACCGCCAATTATAGAACACTATGAAAATACGACTTATAATCTTAACATTTCTATCCCTGGTTAGCTCAGCTTCTCATATTGACGCGATTATCATATATTATTATTATTATGATTATTAGCACCACGTCTTACTACCCGTTCGGGTTATACGCACTTACGCTAATGTGTAATGGTAGGGTGATTGTGAGATGAAATGAAGGACCTACAGTTTAACGTGGAATCCGAACCACGGTGGAGGCCTGGCATTCCCCACATTCACAAGATGTCTTGTCAGAGGTGAAGGAAGGGTTTGGTAATCAGATAAATCTGTGC
>CABFOW010005240.1:16923-45022 GCA_902141385.1 Timema californicum
CCTCGCGTCTTTTCCTGGTGTAACAGTCATAGTTTGTTCCTACCTCGCGTCTTTTCCTGGTGTAACAGTCATAGTTTGTTCCTACCTCGCGTCTTTTCCTGGTGTAACAGTCATAGTATGTTTCTGTCTCGCGTCTTTTTCAAATTCTGATTACATCGACGATTACACCAGAGTGGACTTACAATATCGACCTATCACATGAGAGTAGTTTGAATTCTGGCTTTCTGGTTGGCTGGACAATGCAACCGCTCCGTACTGAGGAAAAGGTGTATTTCTCTTAGAACAAAAACTTAGTGCAAGATCAGCTATTTTCCAACGCACCCAGTAAGCTAACCTAAGCTAACCTAACCTAACCTCATTTAAAATAAAATAAATGTATGGCCTTACAAACTGTCTGAAGGGTTTAAATATTCTAAAATGTAAATGAATAATTAAAAATAATTCTATAAAATAAAAAGAATTTCCGAATTATTATACTACTATAAAGCCACACGGCTGACTCACTCACTGACATTAATGTTTACCAACTTTCAGATGAGATAGAAACCTGAAATTTGGCAACCTATAGCATCTAGCCTGTAACCGACGTGAAATTTCAAAAAATTTCAAAAATTTAATTTTCAACCCCCGAGCAACTTTAAAGTCGGTGCGGACCTTTTATTGGAGGTCTCTTGGGGCTAAACGGTAAGACCTTGCTTCTGACACCTTTGATCAGTCAATAACATGTCTGCCTACGTACCTGAAGACCCCGGGTTCGATTCTTGGCATGGACGATACAATTTACATATGGTGAAATGTGGGTTTTCTATTTCACGCTGGTGAATTAATGGGTAGGGAGTTGTATTTTGGTCCAAAAAGTTTAAATTTAATAGGAATAAGATTAATATACATATTCCCACCATTTTAAATTTATTTTTTGCATCGTGACTTACGACCAGTTCAAGTTATACACTTATGTAATAATTACGCTCGTAGTTTTAGGGATAAGGAAGACTATATTTAGAGGAAATGTACCCGCATTTACGTGGCGGGAGAGGGTAAAACTATTTTGGAACAATCTATCTTCAGGTAATCGGCAATCTAGAGTACGGGAGAAGTCACGCATTAGACCATGCGGCCACCAAAGTGGGTTTATCTCATTGTTGAAAATACATCCCTCTGTGAGGTATGTAGGCAAATCCTATGTTTTATAGTCAAATTGGGTCGGAGAGAGAGAGAAAGAGAGAATATATCAACTTATACAGTTTTGACAAGATCTGTTTACCCTGGCAATACGCCATGTCTCGTCACTCGAAACCAGACTATAAGATAATAAGTTTCAAAATAATTGTTCTCTCGTCTTTTTTTGAGCTTCTATCACTGTTCCAGAAGAAAAAAAATATATTCCCTGACCTTGTCGTGGTCTTACATTTCAATCCCACACCAAACCTGCATTAATTAACATTTCCTTTCCCCTCATCAACCATACATCATGATCTCGTGTCAAGGACTAGAGCGCAAACAAAAGAAGGCGAAGAAAGGACATTGATTGATATCCTTCCACCCTCCGCTTCTTGTTCTGATGTTAGTAAAGACAAAGACTAATAACACAGAACCCTCAGTCCCCCCCCCTCACCGCGATATTTGAGAACCCGTCAGACATTGGCGGAGGGATACATTAACGTAGAAACCTCTCGTTTTCGTATCGCGGGCTTGCGGTAAAAACAAAAACAAACAAAAAAAACTCATGCCATGGCGTCATCCGATTGGTGGATTTATAGTGGGTGTGCTGTGTTGGTTGCGTCTTGAATAGCACAAGAGAAAATATCCATCCATCCACCCACCTTCCCCCCGACTATTGAGAGTTGAGCGCTACCTCCCCTAACTATAACTAGACAATGAATAATTTCACCTGATTGGCTGCTTGTTTCTCTCCCGATACTCGTTTTCAACCAAATATAGAGACCTGAGCGCTACCTCCCCTACCAACATCTTTTACAATTAGTATTTTACCTATTAGTCTTCTTGTTTACCTTCGTATTCATCTAACCCCCATCACACACGCCGCGAATATTAATTGAACATACAGATAATTGGTTGCAATTTAAAAAAAATCCATTCTCAACTCTTATTTTAGGTAAACATATAGTCACAAGGATATCTTAAATTAATATATTTCATGTTTCCAGACTGATTTATAAATATATTTGACTGGTGGCAGTTAAAAAAAAAGACAGTAGAAGCTATTTCAAGATACAAGTCAACATTTGTGAATTTTTGAGACAATATTTTTAAATAATTAACGAATGTATCCTCTTTGTGTGTGTCCGTCCTAGCTGTTATATCTTGTCTAGGAAGAAGGAACAGACATACATGGGTAATGTACCCTCTTTGTGTGTCTTTCCTAGCTGTTATATTTTGTCTAGGAAGAAGGAACAGACAGACATGGGTAATGTACCCTCTTTGTGTGTCTGTCCTAGCTGTTATATTTTGTCTAGGAAGAAGGAACAGACATACATGGGTAATGTACCCTCTTTGTGTGTCTGTCCTAGCTGTTATATTTTGTCTAGGAAGAAGTAACAGACAGACATGGGTAATGTACCCTCTTTGTGTGTCTGTCCTAGCTGTTATATTTTGTCTAGGAATAAGGAACAGACAGACATGGGTAATGTACCCTCTTTGTGTGTATGTCCTGGCTGTTATATTTTGTCTAGGAAGAAGGAACAGACAGACATGGGTAATGTATGCTCTTTGTGTGTCTGTCCTAGCTGCTATATCTTGTCTAGGAAGAAGGAACAGACAGACATGGGTAATGTTCGATTCCTCTGTCACCAGGACACTGACAGGAAGGGATTGAACCTACTCCAAATGGTAAGTTTTTTTAAGGGGATATTAGTAATAATGTTTTTATCAAGTCTCGGTATCTCTAGCGATGTAAGCTAAAACACCCTTCCCCGAAATATTTGGAGCTTTGTTAAATGAAACCAACAGTGACCCAAATCATAGTCGACTATTCCGAGCTGAACTCACCATATTTTTTGTTCATAGTATTAGTGTTAAACAAGCGTTGCGAGGTCCTGTTTTAACATGACCATTTGGAATTATACCTGTCTGTCTGTCTGTCAGGATAACTTTCAAATGTGTGCACCGATATTAACGAAATTCTGGCAACGACATTATTTGAAGCAAGGTTGAAACAATTTACGTTTATTTTTGATCTGATTAGATGTTTCAATATCGTGGTTTATCAAAGGTATTTAGTTTAATAGCTCATATCAAGTGATTTTAATTTAAAATTCTAAGCAATCAATCGAGTATTTAAGTATTTTTGTTTTAAATTGACAAATTTGTGAGACGGATGTATTACCTCCTTCACAAAATTATACGTTAGATAATTCTACCTTTTTAATCCCTACCCCATTAATTTAAATTAAATTGTATCTCACCCACTTCAGTGGCCACATGGTCTAAGGCGCTATTCTCGCAGTGGACTAGATTGCCTATTACGGGCATATCAAGGTTCAAATCTTGGTGGAGTGCACTAGAGATGTTTAAGAGTTTTCCAATACCCTTCCACGCAAACACGAGTACATTTGATCTAAATATGTACCTTTCAAATCCCTAAAACTATTAGCATAGTTAGTACATAAACGTATTATCCGAACGGTTACTAAGACACGGCGCTTAAAAAATATCAAAAAACGATGTCTTGGATGGGTAGTAAGACAGCTGCACTAAATTTAAAGCTTTTTTTTTAAATTAACCCTCAACATAAAAAAATGTCAACATAAAAATAATTCAATTTAACAGGTGAAGAATAAATTCCAAATATATTATATGTGTCAAATTTTATACATTCATTAGGAAATACAAGCTATGCTCGATTTCGTTGGGTTTTATTTTCAAGTTGGATGTTTTGTGCCTTCTACGGTTGGTTATTTTCGAACAACACAATTAAATATAATGTAGTTCACTAGTAAATATAATTTCAAACATAAAATCTGTTTTAAATTAATTTTTCTCTACAACCTTGGCGCTTGAAATTAAGATAAATAGTTTTCTTTATTGATTAAATTTCCACACAATTATTTCATATAATTGTATAATACTCTATCATTATTATTACTACTACTACTACTACTACTACTTCTACTATGGTAAATCATCGTGGTAGAAATTATGAACTTCACGGATTGTTTGAAGTTTTTAAAAGCAAACTAGATGTCGGTGGTTCTGTATATAAAGTTGAATCTAAAGTTAATAGATAGCGTTGCTAGTCTATAGTACCATTTTCTGCACATAGGTGGCAGCCCTTCCACGTGATCTTATGTCGGTTTCTTTTAATTTAAAGCTCACACAATATATATATATATTTCAATTTGCCTAAGCCAAATTGCATGAATATTTAGAGGAGTGTTTTGGTATATCTATATATTATTGATAAATAATTTAACTAGTAGGTAAATTACGAATATTCATCCGTTTATCACAGGCATGTAATATATTATATAATTTCATGTGCGGTTTAACTTTAATAAGGAAGTAAATTTACATTTAATAATAAATAAACGAGTGTGTAAATTAAGATCTTTTTACCAAAAATTAATTTTAAAATGACTGTCTGTTTATGTGATTAGATTGTTGTGTGGGTTAGAAGTAATTTTGCTTTATTGTTGTATATTCTACAGGTAGAAACATAGTTAGTTTGAAATAGTTAATGTGTGTTTTCTTTTGTAAATATCATAATAAATTTGAATTAACTATTTTTGACGTGGGATGAATATTCAATTCATTTACACCAAGGGAAATTGAAACTTGTGGTTCATTATTATTTTAAGTCGTTAGAAATAATGATATATTTCCTACCCATATTGTTTTATCTAATTTCCCTCTCGATTTCCCTGTTTGTTGTCATTCACACACGACTTGATAACTCTACCTGGCATTGTAACCTTAGTATTTTTTTGGTAATGTGGCCATAAAATTAATTACAAGTGTACACAACACAAATACTGTAATTTTCTTAAAACTGCTCATTTGAAGCACCTTTTAGAAAATAGCGTATAACCCGAACGGGTAGTAAGACGCGGTGCTTATAATAACAACTTGTGTACTAATTACGCTGAAGAGGAAGTTTATATTGATAGGAAGTGTACCCATATTTGCGTGGAGGGAGAGTGGATCTCAATTTTAGAATACAGCACTTCAGTACATCCGACCGAGATTCAAACCTTGAACCTCCCCACTTACTATATGCTCATGCGCACAACAGTAAAACCGCACGTCGCTGGCACTGTGAAGCGCACAGTTCCATATAAAGATTTTTTGTATCTTTTTCATAAACTGGGAGACGGCTACTGAAGTACTGACATTAAGCTAAAAGAATATATATTGTACTACAATAATAAATAATGAATTGAAGAAAAAAGGACTCATTATATTAATTGTTATCAATAATATCAAGTGGAAATAGGTGGTTCTGCAGTTCCGCAGTGCCTACACACGAGCTGCCACAGCTCACAGTAGACTTAGACTGCCCAAGATGGAAAGACATAGGTTCGAATCACGGTAGGGTGTACTGAGGTGTTTGTTTTCCAAAATCACTTCATGCAACTTAGGATACACTTCCTCTAAATATAATCTTCCTAATCTCTAAAACCGTTACCTTAATTAGTACATAAAACTATTACCCGAACGGGTTTCTTGGGAAAACCGATCAAATTTCATATCTAGCCTTCTCAATCAGTGCGCATGTACCTACGAGGATACAAAATAATATTAATAATAATATTTAGCACCGCGTCTTACTACCCGTTCGGGTTATACGCTTTAAGTACTAATTACTCTAATAGTTTAGGAATTAGGAAGGTTGAATTAAAGGAAGTGAACCCGCATTTGCGTGGAGGGAGAGTGGAAAACCATTTAGGAACCCCCCCTCCCCCCCAGTTCACCCGACCGAGATTCGAGCCTCGATCTCCTCGTCCTCAGCAGTCGAGCTCAACACGACTAGCGCGTTAGCCAACTGCGCCACCGAGGCGGGTGAGGATACAAACAAGATGACAGCTGCATCTACTGTGTTTCTTATTTTATTTTTAGCGCCTGGTCTTACTAACCATTCAGGCTATGTACTAATTAAACAAATGGTTTAGGGATCAGAAAAATCTAATTCGGATTAAGTAAACCCGCAGTTGCGTAGAGGGAGAGTGGAAAACCATTTAGAGGAAAAAACCGCCCTCAGTGATCCGGACTGGGATCGAACCCGGTCTTTGGCAGTACAGTCTAAAACGAGAGTATTATTAATTAATGAGAGGAACTCAACAAATGAAAAACGCGTGAGTAATTCTTGTTCCGAGTCGATTTATATAGTTCACTATAAAAACAAAAACTGAGAGAATATCCAAAGTTACATAAATAAGTTGTTTATTAACTCTAAAATAAAGTTTGTTTTTCTAGCGCCGCGTTTTACTATACTTTCGGTCTACACATGCAAATTTGCTAATCACGCCACTGTATAAGGGATAAGAAAGGTTGAAGAGGATACAGAGGAGATAGGATAAATGAACCCGCATTTTCGTGGAGAAAGAATTTAATATATATATATTTTTAAAACTACCCCTGACACACCAGACTGAGACTCGAACCCCACTATCCTTCTCATCGGCAGTTGTCCGGTCTGTTTTTGAGACTGATATCCTAAACCATGCAATCACAGATGTGAATGTCAGATAAGTTTCTTCCTGTCGAAATTGTACTATACCACTGAACCCAAAAATAACCAAATTAATGCAAAAAATATTGTTTCCGAGTAAAATAGAAGAAATGAATATCATTAATTAATCTTATTTTATATGTTCATATGTCATCTATATATTAATAAAAATAACTATAATGGTCCGTATTTGGTACGTGTCCCATTAACGTGAAATCAAACCCAACCCGACGCCATATTTGTATTTATTTTCCACCCTCCTAGTTAGTTTTACTCCTCGTAAAGAAAGTTACACACAGTGTTATCAGAGAAAAAGAGACAAAAATACCCCCCCATCCTGAGAAAATACAAAGCCTTGAAAAGGAAATGCCCCTCCCCTCAACCCTTTTTTCTCCCTCTTGTATTTATCTAAACCCCCCACACCCCCAACCCTCACAAGCAGTTCCTGTTCGAACCCTGAGAGAGAGAGAGAAAACACTTGACAGTAGATTGAGCGGGGACAAAAGAAGACAAAGTTTAGGACCGTTGCTCACTTAGATAGAGAGTCGAAGCTATTGTTTGAGGCAAAGGGTATCTTTCTCTCACTCGCACTCGCACACACAGAGTGATTGCGTGTTGCTTTGTTGTCGAACTGACACAATGCCTTGTGATACAAGGACAGGATCAAAAAATCGCCGTTAGCGACATCATGTGACCGACCACGCGTGAACAATGGATCATTTCGAATGGTCCGAACTTCTTTGTAGATGTGTAGCCGTGTAGCATACTTTTCAGGGGTGAAATTTAAGAGTAAGAGGTGCTGTCCGGACTCAATTCTCAAGGAACGCAATCTTTACAATCCCCTTAAGCCCGATTCTTGAGACCTGAGCGCTTCCTCCCTTCACTATAACAGATTGGCAACGAAGCCCGCTAGGGTTGCTGGTCTACCTACTCAGTTATGGTCACTTGAGCGTTTCATCCCCCTCCTATAACAGATAAATAATTAGTAGTTAACCTAAGTTTAACTACTTGTTTACTACCTGACGTTTCTCTTACTAAATTCTTGCGACCTGAGCGCTCCTTCCCCTCACTATAGTGGCTAGTTAATGAGGTTGCTAGTACACTTGTTTGCCGTTCCCGGTTTTTTTCCCCTCTTCAACGTTTACATACACAAAACGCTTATTTTTTCATTCTACTGTTGACTCTCAACACCACTGATTAACATTCAATTTTATCTGTTTTATAGGTGACCTGGAGGTCTAGGGGTAAGGTGTCAAGACTTCTATGCTGGGAGGGTCCAGGGTTCAATCCTCGGTCCCGGCACAGATTTATCTGATTACCAAACCCTTCCTTCATCTCTGACAAGCCATCTTTTGAATGTGGGGAATGCCAGGCCTCCACCGTGGTTCGGATCCCACGTTACACTGTAGGTCCTTCATTTCATCTCACAATCACCCTACCATTACACATTAGCGTAAGTGCGTATAACCCGAACGGTTAGTAAGACGTGGTGCTAATAATAATAATATCTGTTTTATATTTTAGATAGATATATGAATTAAAATACTTAGAGGCAGATTTCTAGAAGCTATTATTATGAATGCCCCAAATACCTCGAGTTTTGAAAAGTTCAAACAAAATAATATAATAAAACAACCACCTAGAGGCAAAAATAAGAATTAAGGCTTTATATTATTATAATACAAACGTATATAATTTTTTGTTTCATTGTTAGAGCTTGAAAATTACACAGATTAAAATGTAACTAACTACAGAGAAATTTATATTTATATTTCTTTGTGATCAACATTGATCTCATTTTACTTTTTTACACTCAGTACACCCCACTGAAATTTGAACCTTGATCTACCCGTCATCGTCAATCTAATCCACTGCGAGAGTGACGCCTTAGTCCATGCGGCCACCAAAGTTGGAATTATTAGATTTATTTCCTAAATATTGATAATATATATTAAAAATGACAGCTGTAGATCACATGACTTGACTTATGAATACATGAAATTATATCTAGTAACCCGCCTCGGTAGCGTAGTTGGCTAACGCGCTTGTCGTGTTGAGCTCGACCACCGAGGACGGGGAGATCGAGGTTTTAATCTCGGTCGGGTGAACTAGGGGTGGTTTTGCCTAAATGTTTTCCCCACTCTCCCTCCACGCAAATGCGGGTTCACTTTCTCTAATTAAACCTTCCCAATTTCTAATCCATTAGAGTAATTAGTACTTAAAGCGTATAACCCGAACGGGTAGTAAGACAGCGGTGCTAAATAATAATAATATATCTAGTAACTTTTTCTATCCGTCAGATAAAGAGACTTCATTTGAAAATTGGTCTATATAACAGCAAATATTCAGGTCAATGGAGAGAGGGCGTGTCGAACTTTTTGTCTGGATGTGAAAACCCACCTAAGTGCCCTAATAACACTGTCAAGGAGGAGCACGCAACATGCATCACACTTACTAACGTTAATGTCCATCCCATTCTGGAGATCACTTTTTAAAATCATCGAAATAATATTTACATATTTGGGTGTAGCATAAAACAAGATAAATGTTGGTTTACATGATTGGTATTATTATAGAATGTACATACTATTATTATTATTATTATTATCGCCGCGTCTTACTACCCGTTCGGGTTGTACGCACTTACGCTAATGTGTATAGTAGGGTGATTGTGAGATTAAATGGAGGACCTACAGTTTTACGTGGAATCCGAACCACGGTGGAGGCCTAGCATTCCCCACATTCACAAGATGTCTTGTCTACAACAAGTTGTATAGGAGTTGCATATGTGTGTGTATTCTATGCAAATAATTTATAAATAATCTATTTATATATATTATATTTATATTATCTGAATAAAAGTATATTATCCACTACATGTATAGTTATATATTTTATATACAATATCTATTCCAAATATATATTTATAAATACAAGTTCCCGTAAAGAGAATTTTTTTTTTCCATAAGGAAGAAAGATCAAGCAAGACGTTATAAAATTGTTTAAAAGTACTTAAGCTCAGGCAACTCAATGTCATTAGGGGATGGGGCGGGTTCCCTAATTTCCGTCCCCAAGACAACTTGGAACGAAGTCGTCAGAAGTTGGGGCATAGGGTTAAAGGGGGAGGGGGGAGGGACCATCATAGGGACCATCATGGTGGAAATATGCTAAACATTTTTCATGCGGTATGTTAACAGAGTCGACGTAAGACAACTTAAGGCAGTTTAATTCAAGCACTACTATGTAAATATAACCTTCCCTCTAACATCACCCCCGCGTGGCTATAAGAGTTTATTTGGGGGGGGGGAGGTTGAGGGGTAAGGGGTAGGGTGTTTTGCTGTGTCTTTAACTAACGCGGAGCAACGAGAAAAAGGTTAAATGATTCAGGAAAAAATATACTAAACATCAAAATTGCAATTGCTATTACTAGATAGGTACACATATCTTAAGGAATTAAATAAAATGTCATCAACGTTTTCTTATTATATTTTTATTATTGGCACCGCGTCTTACTACCCGTTCGGGTTGTACGCACTTACGCTAATGTGTAATGGTAGGGTGATTGTGAGATGAAATGGAGGACCTACAGTTTAACGTGGGATCCGAACCACGGTGGAGGCCTGGCATTCCTCACATTCACAAGTTGTCTTGTCAGAGGTGAAGGAAGGGTTTGGTAATCAGATAAATCTGTGCCGGGACCGAGGATTGAACCCCGGCCGCCAGCATAGAAGTCTGACACTTTACCCCTAGACCGCCAGGTCTCCCTTCTTATTATAAAATACACTGTAAAAAACATTATACTTGAATAAGATCTCATGATGTTTCTTTAAAAAACGGATACTATATGTTAGGATACTGAAGCAGTCCCCTTTTGAAAAGGAATCCGTTAGGTCCATGTGAAGGAAGCGTCTTACGTTGGTTTGGGGCATGTCGAGAGGTTGAGTGTGGAAAGAGTCTCGAATATAATATATGAAGGTAGAGTGTGTTAATCAAAAGGAAGGAGTAGTCCATGTAAGATATGGTTAAATGTTGTAGACAAATGTGTTGAAATTAAGAATTTTAGGAACAAAAGAGCATGTATTACTCTGTGTAAATGTTGTTGAAGCGAAGGGAGTTTGCAAGGATAGGGAAGTGTGGAGAAAGTTAGTGAGGTTGGATTAAGTTCGTAGTTGTTTGTTGAACTGTATGCACAGTTTATTGCCTACCTCATAAGGGAACGGCATGATTAGGTAGGTATGTGTGTGTGTGTGTGTGTGTATATATATGTATGTATGTATGTATGTATGTGTGTATGTGTGTGTATGTATGTATGTATGTGTGTATGTGTGTATTTATGTATGTATGTGTGTATGTATGTTTGTATGTGTGTATTTATGTATGTATGTATGTGTGTATGTATGTTTGTATGTTTGTATGTTTGTATGTTTGTATGTTTGTATGTTTGTATGTATGTATGTATGTATGTATGTATGTATGTATGTATGTATGTATGATATGTATGTATGTATGTGTGTATGTGTGTATGTACCAACACTACACTCCTTGTATGGTTTAGTTCTCCTTGTTAGAAATATTTTTGCTTGCACCATGGAATTACAACATTTAAAAAGTGTTAGTTGTACATTAGTTTCTAACATTGGTATAAAGCTTATTACAGTAATATAATCAAATCAATGTTACAATCAGAAAATATATAAATATTTTAGGACACCGAGAATATAAGATCAACATCTTTAAATTATTATTATTATTATCATTATTATTAACCCCGCGTCTTACTACCCGTTCAGGTTATAAGCACTTACGCTAATGTGTAATGGTAGGGTGATTGTGAGATGAAATGGAGGACCTACAGTTTAACGTGGGATCCGAACCACGGTGGAGACTTGGCATTCCCCACATTCACAAGTTGTGATTAATAGATGTCTTGTCAGAGGTGAAGGAAGGGTTTGGTAATCAGATAAATCTGTGCCGGGACCGAGGATTGAACCCCGGACCCCCAGCACAGAGGTTTGACACCTTACCCCTAGACCACAAGGTCACCGGCAACATCTTAAAACAAAGTCTTAGACTAGGAGATCAGAGCTCGAAACCGAATCGGGTGTCCTAAGGTTAAAAATAATAATTTGAACGGTTTTCCTCCCTCCCTCTATGTTAATTCAAGTGCATTTCCTCTAAATTTCTACCTCCCTTATCCCCGTGAAACTAGCGTAATTAACGAGCGCTTACAACCCAGAATATCAAGAAGTGGTAGCCAATAAAAACAATTTTATTTTAACGCCACGTCTTACTACTGGTCCAAGTTATATTACCATCTACTAATTACTCTAATGGGTTAGGGATCAGGAATGCTTAGTTTCGATTAGATGCACCCTCATTTGCGGGAGAGAGATTGTTAGACTATTTAGGGGGAAAACAACGTCAGTACACCCGATCGGGATCGAATCCCAATCTCATCTTTAGAAGTCTCATCTAACGCGAGAGTTGCGTGTTAAGCCACTGGGTCACCGAAGCGGGTCTGACCGGTAAATAACTGACCAAATAGTGTTCTACCGATAGATGAGAACAATTCACAGGGTACAGTTTAACCTAGCACTGCTTACCATGGAAACACTTCACGCCACTGGAGCACCTAGTGCACCTCTTGATCCGTGTTGGTTTGTCGAAAAACTCTTAAATATCCTTGTTCTATGTTATCAGTCCTAGACCTCAGCGGAGAAAATTATGCATTCATTCGTCCGGATAAAGTGATTTTAAATCCCTGCGAGGATTAGACACACAGTTTTATGTCCTTGAGACAAATATTAAAGAGACAATTAAAGATAGCTTTCCTTTGTTTGTAAATAACTGATTTGAAAATACAGGAGATTTTATAACAGGCACAAAGTACTGTTCTTTCAAATCGGTCGTCTTTAACAAACCCGTTTGAAAATTTAAATATTTCGCTAGAATTTAGTTAAATTACAATATTATTTAAGTTGTAAACAATAATAATACATATATTATATTAATAGCATATCATTTTACCACCCATGTCGGATATCCTATATTTACATTAATGGGGTAGCACCTATAGGATTTGAACTGAAAATTTCATGTAGAAATATTGTGAAAACATTTATGATAATTATCCAGTGGAACCATCCAGGATTAAAATCCCGAACTCTGCGTCACCACTTAACAATATTGCACAACAATTACGCCTTTATCTGCGTGATCACCGTTGTTGTCACAAGTTAAAAATAATATGGAAATTAACGTTCGCTTTTTAATATAAGGTTACATGGATCGACGACTTTTAGAAAAACTTATTTTACCAAGTAATTAAACAACAAATTCCACTCAATACTTCCCATTTTTTAATTTTATATTTAAGCCTTATAGAGAAAGTATTGTGATCGTAAAAAATAATCGAACTCAAGATTTTACGGTGCGGTGCATTGTAACATTTATTTTTATTACAAAAAATTATTAAAGTATTTTAAAAGTTGAAAGAACTTAAATAATCAATAATGTTATGCTATATTTGTGCTAGTATCGACCTTTTCACAAGGTAGGTAGGTAGTCGCCCTAGTAGTATAGTCTTCATTAACGTATGTCCTATTTGACTGAGAGATACAATATCTAGTTCGGTCGCCCAAGTATGTGTACGAAACATTATCCCCTTGGAGGTAGTCTACACGTCATACCCACAGTGAGATGACGTCATGATAGTGATCATGAAGGTAATGAGCCGGTGGAAATATTACACCCAAATTAAGCCTTTTTTTTTTAGCACTTCTCCTTACTACCTGTTCGGGTTAGACACCTATGTATTAGTTAAACAAATGTGTTAGGGATTATACACATTAAATGTAGAAGAAATTCACCCACATTAGCGTGGAGGGAGGGCGTAAAACCATTTAGTAAAAAACATCCTCGGTGCACCTGACTTTGATTGAACCGCGATCTCCCCGTTTTTGGCAGTCTAGTCCAACAGGAAGGTAGCTCGTCAAACCATGTGGTGGACCACCTAAGCGGCTGTAAAGCATAATTAACCAGATTATGGTGGCGATAGAAGCCACAGGGAATCGAACCCGGGACCAATAGACCAAGAGAACTGTCATACATTTTATGGATACAGTGGAATTTGTTGATAACTTTTTCTTTTGATTTAAATTTTTTTATATTAAATGTCAGTATCCACATGACCGGATATTTAAAAATTGTTGACGTGTGGAAAATAAAAAATAATGTATCTTGTGAAACAAAATTATATTTATGTTTTGCAAAAAACAACAACATATAAGAACTTCAAAAAAATACTTAACATAACTCTCAATCCATTCCATTCTATCTAACTCTTCGTAAAATCCATGTTACGTTGGATAAATTGTCTGACGTTCACTCTTTATTCGAGCCAGCTTGTAAGTTATGTGTTTTTCTTTCCCTCACGATTGTTTTGCATGCGCATGGAATAAATGCGGAAAAAAAAAATTATGTTCATGTTCTGTGCCCCTTCCTCCACCCCTCCCCCTTCTCTAAACAGTTGAATAAAAATTGGGTGGTAAGTTCGGTGTTCCTCTCTCCCCCTCCTGAACCCCCCCCACCCGCGTCTACAAAAATCGTTACAGTTTTATGATCGTACCTCCCAAACTTCCTATTTTCGGTTCCTTCCGAATCCTGTTGCACTTTCCTCCCTGGAAAGTTTTTGGCAGTACGATCTCCGAGCTAAAGCGGCACAAGAGCAATCTAAATTGTTTGAAGGGTTTTTGTTTTATTCTTTGAGGCCCTGCCGTTTGTCAAGAGCGCTAAGGAGGTGTAGGTAGTCTCGGTGGTGAAATGGAGGTTGCGTTTGCATCGCAGATTCTCACAGAACATAATCCCGGTTGGGGATGGCCTATGGGTGGTATAAGAGGGGGTGGTGTGTTTATTATGTGATTTATAAGATCCCTTTCCCTCATACTCTCGCTGTGAAAATACGGGTGCACTTCCTCACGGTTACATATATTCCTCATCCTCCTTTCTATTTATATTTAGTCTGAAGTAGCCCTTGTAGACTCGATGAGTGTACAAAACCAAGGCAAAATAATTGCAGTTTTATTAATAATTCTATTCATCTGAGACAATTTTAAAATATTTTATTTCATGAAAATATAGCGTAGTTTTAAATATTTTTTTAAAACTAAATAAAAGTGAAAATGTCTGTATATGTGTGTATGTTTCTAAAATAAAATACAAATAACATATGATACTACATAATACTTAATAGTATACAAGTTAGAAAAAAAAATTAATAATATATTTCAGTAAATTTCTTTAAGCAATTTGTTCTCAGAGAAACAACCATAGTATATTATTTTTCGTGTGAAAAAAATATTATTTAGATAACTGTTTTGAACAAAAATTTACTAATTTTTCCCAAGTATTTCATATTTTTAAATGTTGGTCATCAGTAAACCACCCTTGATTTTATATCTAGGAAAAAAAAATCACTATTCAACTTCGAAGATAATATAATATAAAATCTAAATTTCAAATTTTATCAAAATCCATTAAACCCTTTAAGATACAGGCCCTAAGAAATATATACAAGAAAGACAGACGGATGAAAAGAGAGAGATGTGGGTAAAGACAGAATTGTAAAATCCATTCTTTTTTTGGGGGGGGGAGGGTGTTTAATAATCACGTAAAACATTAATATTCATCATAATGTCAAGGTTGAAAATGTCTACGATTAAAACAATTTATCTTTATATGATAAAGAGTAAAACTCATGTCACTTAATTGGTTCTTCTCCTGATCAAACACAAGCGTCGTGACGCTCAGCGTCTCTTTTCCAGCGAATGTTCACAGCAATCCAGCCGTCGAGCCTATCTACAGGTCAGTTGTCTGCTCTTCTGGCGTCACAAAACGCGTAAAAAAAACAACCAAGAAATAATAAAAAAAAAGTTATCTTCCTGTTAGGTTGTCAATTCCAAATCCTCATTCCAGAGATTTCTTCGCTCGATGATTTTCTTCATCTCCTTCTTCCATTTTTTTTTATGTTTTTCATTCACTTAAAGTTTTCAAAGAAATCACTAACATCGTGCCAGGCCGTCTTCTTTATTATTATTTTTTAATGGCGCACTTAAGTGACTTTAGAATGATGGTAACAGAAACTTGATGAAGTAATTCCAAACGGATGTTGTTCCGACAATAACCGACCAGGCTACGCCGGAAAATAATTTTTTTTTTCAGATAAGTAAATATGAGCCTTGAGATGTATAATAACTATTAGCATCGCGTCTTACTACCCGTTCGGGTTATACGCACTTACGCTAATGTGTAATGGTAGGGTGATTGTTAGATGAAATGGAGGACCTACAGTTTAACGTGGAATCCGAACCACGGTGGAGGCCTGGGCATTCCCCACATTCACAAGATGTCTTGTCAGAGGTGAAGGAAGGGTTTGGTAATCAGATAAATCTGTGCCGGGACCTGGGATTGAACCCCGAACCCCAGCACAGAAGTCCGACACCTTACCCCTAGACCGCCAGGTCACCTTATAGTCTAGTTCTCACATGATGATACTTATTTGTCAGTTGTAACATTAACCAGATCTTTTTTCATGTATTAATACGTTAATTCATTTGATATTAAATTTTCACTTCTGACAGATAACATAAATATTTATAAAATAAGTAAAATATTCCAAATATGGAATATCGGTTTGTATGGAACTTAGACATGGACCCTGGGAAAAAACAAAAACAAATATTTATACATATTTGAGATGTGGTGTTGGAAGAGGATTGGGAGGATCAAGTAGACACATTGGGGTTGGTAATGACGTTCTAAGAACAGTCAATTTAAAGAGAACCATTTCGCCAAATGGATGTGTCATGTTATGATAGGAAATGTATCGTTGTGTGACGTCATATAAGGCAAGGCGGAAGGGACCAGAAGGACCATAAGCTCAACTGATGGATAACCTCAAACAAAGACAGAAGATGAAAGAAGCTGCTGGAAGCACGTGCTGGAGGACTCAATTTGGATAGCACAACGAACCTGTAGAGAGACAGATCACATAATAATAATAATAATAATAATAATAATAATACCCCTTCGGTGACCGCTTGGTCTAACGCGCTACCCTCGCAGTAGACTAGACTGCCGGAGAGATAGAGGTTCGAATCTCAGTTTGTTATATTATTATTATTATCACCGCGTCTTACTACCCGTTTGGGTTATACGCACTCACGCTAACATGTAATGGTAGGGTGATTGTGAGATGAAATGAAGGACCTACAGTTTAACGTGGAATCCGAACCACGGTGGAGGCCTGGCATTCCCCACATTCACAAGATGTCTTGTCAGAGGTGAGAGAAGGGTTTGGTAATCAGATAAATCTGTGCCGGGACCGAGGATTGAACCCCGGTCGCCAGCACAGAAGTCTGACACCTTACCCCCTAGACCGCCAGGTCACCAGTTTGTTGTGATGAGGGTGGTTTTCATAAATGGTTTTCCACACAAATGTGGCTAAACTTTCTACAAATATGAACTTCCTCATCCCTAATGCCATTAGCGTAATTATATCATGAGTGTATAACCTATATGGGTAGTAAGACGTGGTGATAAAAATACTAACAATTCAATGATAAAATATTACTGTGTCAGTTTTAGTAGGAAAACTATTTATAAGTATTTTCTAAACGTTTCTTCTTATACAAATTGGACTGTAGATCTCCATTCAACTCTCCGAGGGGGGGAAATTAACCACGACCTAATCATCCCATTAATGTCTGTCTTTTACTATTTACGACCGCCCCACCAAAGCAGTGACCCCCTACAAACCGTCCCGGAAGATCCAACGCGCCTGCGCAACGTTTATCACCGCGCAAGGGTTCATGGGACGTCCCATGGACGCTAGTCACAGTCCGACGCCAGCGTCTGAGAAGTGGGCGCACGTTATCGGCGTCGCCTGACAAAACGGGGGAAACCCGGTTTTCATTCATAGCTCGCGCGTGGAGTAAGTCGACTGGAGACAACCTGGCGGGAATAGTTAGAAACTAATAATTCGTTATTTTTCTAGTCCTCATGAGGTGCATCATTAAGTGCAACATATTTATTGAACACAACTATTAATTTAGTTTGATATCTTTTACACTCTAACTTAATTTAAATATCCTTATTTATAATTGGTCATTTGGTTTAAAATTTTGTCTTTGTTTATTTAATATTTAGCTATTTTTTATTTATCTAAATAAACAAAAACTAGTTTATTAACTAATTTACTATGAGCATTTTTAGTTTATTAGTTTATCCTATTCATATACAACAAATTAACAGATTTTAAACATGATTCCGTAAAAAAATGTTACGTAATTTAATATAGCTACACCAAGGACTATTACTCAATGTATTAAGATAAATAAAATCAAAGGCGTGTGTTATTTAAACTTGTAAAACAGACATGTGATGTTAGATGGACAGATATGAATACAATTAATCCAAAAGATGCGTGAGAAACACGAACATATCTTCTTTTGAAAGGTAAGATACTGATTAATTAGTTCGATATAAGTGTTTAAGATTTTGAATCTACAATGTTCATGGAAAGCCCAAACGTCCATCGAAAATATAGCTCCTATCATAAATATTAAACTTAAGATAGTTTAATAAATAATAATAGAAATAGAGTGAATATTTATTGAGGTAAATAAAAACATTAAGTTTTCCTATTTACTTACAAAACTGATAAACATAAAGTACATAGATCAGACTGATAACTTTGTAATAAAAATATATAGTATCAGATACATTTTAACACATTTATTAATCGTATGGATATAATTATTAGTTTAGTAAAAATTAAACGCATTAAAATTGTTGCATAATGAATTAAATTTAAAATCAAAACCTATTTATTAAAAGCTATCCAAGACTATATTCGATTATTCACAATAACATTAAAACTATTTAATCGTGTAAGTGTTTAGTTTTTGTATTTCCAGGTATTTTAAATAATAGATTCCGTATGCCTAAACAACGAGTTATTAGAGACCATAGAGATCATTTAATATTAAATAAATATATTTATAATCATTAATTTTACATAAAAGCTATTTGTAATAGTGCATTACCTTTATATTTATGTATTCTAATTAAGATAACTGCATTTTGAATGTTATTTGAAACATTTTATTTAAAGCTAAGGTACCAAAGTAATTTATTAATTAACTATCGTATCAATGAGACAAATCAAAATTCGATAAATAATGTACAATATTACATCACAATTATTTGTATTCTAACATAAACCTAACATCACCAGACAGTTACATTTAAGGTAAGATTAATAAACTGGTAGGTCACCTGGCGGTCTAGGGGTAAGGTGTCAGACTTCTATGCTGGCGGCCGGGGTTCAATCCTCGGTCCCGGCAAAGATTTATCTGATTACCAAACCCTTCCTTCACCTCTGACAAGACATCTTGTGAATGTGGGGAATGCCAGGCCTCCACCGTGGTTCGGATTCCACGTTAAACTGTAGGTCCTCCATTTCATCTCACAATCACCCTACCATTACACATTAGCGTAAGTGCGTATAACCCGAACGGGTAGTNAATGTGGGGAATGCCAGGCCTCCACCGTGGTTCGGATTCCACGTTAAACTGTAGGTTCTCCATTTCATCTCACAATCACCCTACCATTACACATTAGCGCAAGTGCTTATAGCCCGAGCGGGTAGTAAGACGCGGTGCTAATAATAATAATAATAATAATAATAATAATAATTAATAAACTGATACATGCATCCCATGAGAAAGTAGATAATTACATTACATTAATACTGTTAATGGTGTAAATATAAATTAAATAATATTTTCTGAACAATCATAATAGTTTCTTTTTACTAAGATAATTAGTCTACAATTTATTACTAAACCTAATTTTAATGATAAGTATGATATAGTTAATATTTTAATTTAGAAAATTTTAAAACTGATTCATCGGTCGAATGGTCTAAGGCGTCACTCTCAAACTATATTTGACTGCTGATGACAATATAAGGGTTTAAAACCCGGTAAGAAATACTGAGGGTAGTTCTAACAAACATTGTACAATCTCTTTTTTTAATGAAAATGTGGGTACACTTTCTCTAAATTCAAACTTATTCATCCCTAAAACATATTGCCATAATTTTTTTTAAATCTCTATAAGCCAAACAGAAGTTGTGGTGTAATTTTTTATAGGTAGTCACTTCAATAAAACAAAAACTCTTTTCAATTAATTTAAATGGTCTTCATTATTTGTTCCTCTAACATTTTTTAATCGGAGATAATTTTAAACAAAAGTCAGCGTTGTTTGGCTTATTTTAAAGAACATATATTAACGGATCAGTCTAATGGGGGAAGATATTAAAAGAAGGAACGCGCCAGAATTTTTCTAGAGGTAGAATGGGAAGCCACAGAGTAATAAATAGCCCCCCTCATGGCTTTTTTGTTGGGAGTTAAGCCCCAACTTCTTGTAGGTCTAGTTGAGTTGGGCCCACAAACCACGGGGGAAGTCGTAAAGCTGATAGAATGAGATGTTGATTCACGTAGTATTTTAGTTTAAGCCACATTTAGTTTTTTTTTAGTTTCTTATCTTTCAAAATATATCTTAAACATCGAAAATGGCTTTGAAATGTCTACCGTTTAAATTATTTTGTAAATATTATTCCTTCTTTACATAAACTGTATCAAAATACGTTTATAATTTAAACTGTAGGACGTTAAAAAAAATTGTTTAAAAATTAGTAAGGATAAACATATTGATGGTAGGAATGACCATAAAGTTTAAATTTTTTGTTTAAAAATTAGTAAAGATAAATATATTGATGGTAGGAGTGACCATAAAGTTTTAATTTTTGTTTAAATATTAATAAATATAAATATATTGATGGTAGGAATGACCATAAAGTTTTAATTTTTTGTTTAAAAATTAGTAAAGAAAAAAAAATTGGTGGTAGGAATGACCATAAAGTTTTAATTTTTTGTTTAAAAATTAGTAAAGATAAGTATATTGATGGTAGGAATGACCATAAAGTTTTAATTTTTTGTTTAAAAATTAGTAGAGATAAATATATTGGTGGTAAGAATGACCATAAAGTTTTAATTTTTTATTTAAAAATTAATAAAGATAAATATATTGATGGTAGGAATGACCATAAAGTTTTAATTTTTTTCACCGCGTCTTAAAACTCTTCTCCATAGTTCACACACATGCATCGCATATAATTCAGGGAAATGTATGTATAAGACTTTTTAAATGCGAAGAAAATTAAATAATATGTTTTTTTGTTGTTTTAAGAAAATTTGACCTTTTGACTTGGATGTTTTAAAACGTGGCACACCCCTCATTTAGTAAAATAAACATTTAACTACACCTAATTGGGATTCGAACCTTGACCTTCCTCAACACCCACAAACCAAATAAACTTAGAACAGAATTACTACTGCCATTTTAGACTTTATTTTTAAATCCACCATCTTTATAAAAAACAAAGATTTATATATTTTTAGCACCGCATCTTACTACCCGTTCGGTCTAAACGCTATTGTGCTAATAATTAAGCTAGTGGTCTTAGGGATTAGGAAGGTCATATTCAGAGGAGGTGCACCCACATTTTCGAGGAGTGGAAGTAGAAAACTATTTTGGAAAACACACACAGAACACCCAAGCGAGATTGAAATCCGCAGCTTTTCTTGTCATTGGCAATCCAGTCTAACAACTAGAGTGACGCCTTATACAATGCGGCCACCGAAGAAATTCCGTGAAACATTATCATATAACATCTAAATATAAAGTTTGAAGGAAATCCATACAACCGTTTAGGGTGTAGTTCCAGGTACAGACAGTGCAGACAGACAGACAGACAGTGCAGACAGACAGACAGACAGACAGACATTGAGACAGAAATAAATATAAGAGCCATTTATTTTGAGTTTAGGTCATAAAAAAATATTAAAACCCATCATAATCTTGAGGTAAAAAAATGTTCACGATTACAAGACTTCCTCTAAAAAAGAACGTGATATGGGAAAATACAACTTTAGGACGAACATAACTCTTCTTAGAGAGAAAATATAAATTTTGTACCAAAAATGAAATATTATGTGAACACTAAAGGAATGCATTCATAACATTTTTTATATAAAATCCTTTTAAGCCATTATATTAATAATAAAATAACTCCACTAGGGAAAATTATAAAATGAGTAACCTGATAATGAAATATCTCCCCTCCACCCCTTTCCCCCCCCCCACAAACCTTCAAGTATAAACTATCATAATTTTGTCACCACGGAACAGATTTGGCCAACTTCAACTCTTTTTTTTTGTTTTAAACTCGTGGTTGGCAAAATAAATTATTACAATCGTAAGAAACGTCTATGGGCATTAAAAGTTCCCTTAAGTAATTTGTCACCCTGACCTACATTAAAAAAAACATGTGAATGTCCAGAGAGAAATACTGTAAAACTCTTTTTCTTTTAACTTTTACTATTCTTTGTCTCATCTTCATAGGTTTAAAAAAAATAATGTTTTGGGTCAAACACAAAATAGGTTATTGCGTTAAAAGTGTCTTCATATAGGGTTATTAATACTTGTTCTATAAACTTGTTTACTTTTACTAAGATCTCTAAATTGTGTAAACATCAACAACGTATTTATAAAGACAGTTTTTTTGTGCACTTTTTGTACAATGCCCCATATTCACTGACTGATTTAAAGAGATAAAATACCAACAAGGACAAGCCCTGAGTTAATCGTGGTTCAAGAAGATAGCTCAGTGGTAAGAGGCGCCAGTCATGTGTCTGACGAATCTAGGACTGGTCCAAGCCAATTTTATTTATTTATGAGTGTGTTTGTCCTTTTATTTTATTTTATTAGCACATACATCAGGGCTATACACATATATACCAGTTACGTTAATGCATTAGGTGTGAAAAAGGTATAATTGAGAGAAAGAGTAACCACATTTGCATCAATAAAGTGGAAAAATAAGTGAAAACTCGTCTTCAGTATACTTTCCTGGGATTCAAACCCTGATCCCCTCTTTAAATAGACCAGTGTCACAACCCTGAGGTAGGTTGAGATGTTTGTTTGGATTTGCATAATTTTATTGGTCCCACGTGATTGAAAGTGCTGGCTTAACGAACTCAATGCAATGAGTTAGAAAAAATAAAAGAGGAATACTGACTATCCATAACAAACTTGCACTAGTTGTGAAGTAATGATGTCAGATCGGGCTGTAAAACTCTTTGTTTTGTTAACATCGGGACTGACACATGATCATCTATTACGGAGGCAGTTATGCCGGACAATAGCAGATCGTATCTTCGGGTCATCAGTAGTACTTGTACTAAAGGGTGACTGAAGAATCCAGGGTCCCGATTTAGAGTTCTGGACGGGGTCACGAGACATTCTATCAATCTAAGTTCCACGAGTAAACCGGTTTTCCCACGAGCACAAACGTCCAAGTTCTTATTTTCCTTTTATATCGCATTTTAACACCACGTTTTGTATTATCTCTTAGTGCTTACCTAAACCAAAACTTGAGCCCTTTAGTATAATTTCGAACCCAACCATCTACCTAGCAGCCGACTCCACTCTTTCCCGGAAGCTATCCTGACGGATCCGACACATGTAAGGGGGGACGGTGGCATTAATATATTGCTAGAGCTACGCCTTAAATCATTTGATCATCAATTTTAAGTCTTGTTTGGTTAATAAGTTGGTTTATATGATCGCTTTGGATCGATTTATCAGGATGTACACACATTTACACTAACATTGGCCTGGAGGTATAGAGGAATCTTATTCAGGAAAAAGAACCACTTCATTTCAACCAACCTGGATTAGATTCTCGTACCATACCAGGTGAGATTGACGACTTTTCCCCACGTGTCCACCAATAGAGGCTGTAGAATAATTATTTAAATTCTTGCTGGAAATGTTTAATGTTGATTTCTGTTGTCTTAAAAGTAATCTCGTTATGTGTAAATCATATAATTAGTAAATTGCTTTATCAAAAGGTGAAAGCACTAAATTCTCGAAAAAGAAAGGAAATTTTATAATATAATTTTGTGTCTGAAAAGTGTTTGGTTAATATCTTAATTTCGTTCAATCAAAACAAGTTAAACAAATTAAGTTTGTATTTCCTTTTTAAAAATAATTTGGTACGCTGCAATGCATATAAACTATTCTATAGCTTCTTCACCTAAAAATGAAGACATTTACTAAAAACTTTTAAGATACCGGAAATAAAATGACAGACATTGTAGCAGAAACAAAATGGGAAATAAAAAGAGTTACATTCCAACAGAGAGAATAAGTGAAATAATATACAACATAGCAGAAACATTGAAAAAAAATAGTACATATCTGGTAATGAAAGGGCGTACCAATAAATTTTCCTAGAGATTTTTATTTAAGAAATAGTATTTGGCCTCCCTCCCACTCAAAAATAATTCAAATACTTGACGAGAGCGCCTCTCCAAACTTGGGGCTACGTATTGGGGTACCGGAGGATTCCTAGTCACGTGAGTATCAAGGATAACGATAGAGAGGGGGGTTTGGCATTTAGTGTAAATTTACTTTCTGTTGTACAGGGAATCCCACTACCGAATAGCGATCTAATACCGAGAATAAAACCCAGAATTCAGGATGAATGGGGGGGAGACCACATTACAGCCGAAAGCCAAATGGTACCACGAGGTTTATGGTGCAAAACTAGCTACAACATGGTTTTCGGCAGTTTAATCTCACTCGTAAGTTTATTTGTATTTTAATCCGCCTTAGGCTCGGGAACGTCTACATGAAAGATCGGCTTTATTTGATGAGCAAGTTCCCGTCCTCCCCTTGTGTGGTTTTCCACGTTCCTGGAACGTTAGAACATTTATTTATGACCGGCCCTGTACGTCAGTCTGTACAGTTAGATTATATTATTACAGACTTTTCTTTGGTTAGTGTGTTACACTCAGACAACGTTACTTTGTGTAGGGAGCTGTTCAATTTCCTTCTAAATATTAATAAGTCGGTGTAAGTACAGTCAACTCGTAGATGAGATTAGTAATTAGTTGTGGCTAGGCTGTGTGGTTTAAAACTGAATTGAACGCGAGAAAGCATCATCGGAAGTGAATCGGATATAAGTGTTTCTGGCAGATTTAAATAAATGTATTTAGTGCCATTGAAGAAAGAAAAAATAATAAGCATATTTTCTAACAAATTGAAAACTTTTGGTTCTATAAAAATATATTTCAAATAAAAGTGTTTTTTTAATCTTCAATAAGGTGACCTGGTGGTCTAGGGGTAAGGTGTCAGACTTCTGTGCTGGCGGCCGGGGTTCAACCCTCGGTCCCGGCAAAGATTTACCTGATTACCAAACCCTTCCTTCACCTCTGACAAGATATCTTGTAAATGTGGGGAATGCCAGGCCTCCACCGTGGTTCGGATTCCACGTTAAACTGTAGGTCCTCCATTTCATTTCACAATCATCCTACCATTACACATTAGCGTAGGTGCGTATAACCCGAACGGGTAGTAAGACGCCGTGCTAATAATAATAATAATAATAATCTTCAATAGCTCTACAACTTTTGCGATTATAAATTATTTCGTATCTCTAAAGATTTTGGACATAGATTTTCTCAAAAATCGTTACGTGACCTCTAATTAATTTCCCGGAAAAAAATGAGATGCACCATTTTAAAATGTAATGTTAAACAGTTCCCCAGATGTGAATTTAAATTAAAATCGTTTGAGACTATGACGAAAAAAAAATTGATCAAATAAAAAAAACTTTACCTCAGTAAACCACTCTTAATTTATAGAGTTAGCTAATATAAGTCCAAAAACATTATCTGAGTAACATAAAGAAAACCATAGATACCAAGTTTTATCCTGATCGGTAAAATGGTTTTGATTCTAAGGCAAGAGACAAACACGGCCAGACAGACAGACAAACAGACAGACAGACGGACAGGCAGACAGAGACATATGTCATCACAAAAAGTACTTGTTTTCTTTCAGATGTGGTCGGGCAACGTCCGTAAAAATGTTGAATTCTATTTTTGTGACTATCACAATATATCTCTCTCCAGGAGTTCAAGGGATAGTAAAAACACGTTTATTCAGCTTGGAAATGGTCCACAAACTATTAACATACATATTTATAAATATAAATGTTATAAAAGATTACTCAGATTCTTTTTAAGGAAAACTTTCTTGTATTCGCATCTAATAGTTTTTATATATTAAAAAAAAAGTTTTTCATCTTCTTACTCAAACTCATTTTCTTCACCTCCAAACGCTTTATGACCTCTGTAAATTAGAGGAATTAATATAAAAAAATGGGGGTGTAGATATATTAACACGTGTGAGAATGTCAGGATTTTACTATCCCAACAGAACATATAAAAAAAACAGCAAATAAAGTTATAGCTGACCAAAATTTATGCTGGTTAAATTTACCTGCACGTCTAATAATTTAAGGCATAAGCTTATTCCTAAATTGGAATACTTCGTAGTTAAAAAGTATAGTAGTATTTTGAAAGAAAGAACCTTTGATAAAATAGATTAAGCTATAATTTGTAAAAACCTAGTACATCTTTATTAAATTCAACTTTTAAATTTGTGATATATGATTATCATATTTTAAAAAAAAGCAAGGCTACTAAAAGCTTTTAAAAATGTTCTGTATTTTTAATGGGGTGTAAAAATGTTCTGTATTTTTAATGTGGTGTAAAAATGTGCAATTTCTCAGACCAGACTAATTATTACCGTAAGAACACTACATATTAACTCAATATAGAATATACACAACATCCATCACTTTATTATTACTCTCTTGAAAGGATAAACTCCAGTTTCCTCAAAGTTTAATTTTTTCGGTCACACTGTCAATCGAAATGTGGACCCCTTGAATTTATAGGCTGACATTTTACCGAATGATCTGAAGGTGTCGAACCTACTCATGTTTTATATAACTATTTACTATCTGGCACTAGGAGCTCTATAGTTAATTGAAACCCCTACACAATTACCCCTAACCCTATCTTGAACTAGTTCTATCCAGTCCACCTAACTACACCCTATTTATATATTGAGTTATTTCTATCCAGTCCAACTTTTTACATCCTATCTTTATCTTGAGCTAGTTATATCCAGTCCAACTTTTTAAACTCTCTCCCTGTCTTGAGCTAGTTCTATCCAGTTCAACTTTTTAAACTCTCTCCCTATCTTGAGTTAGTTCTACCCAGTCCTCCTCATTACAGCCTATCCATATCTTGAGCTAGTTATTTCCAGTCCACCTCATTACAATCTATCCCTATCCTTAGCTAGTTTTATCCATTCATCACTACACCCTATCCTTATCTTATCTAGTTCTATCCAGTCCACCTAATTACACCCTATTTATATATTGAGTTAGTTCTATCCAGTCCAACTTTTAACATCCTATCTTTATCTTGAGCTAGTTCTATCCTGTATCTATCTTGTATATAACTCATCATTATTTATTATTCCCCACTCTCCACTGTATTCATCTGTTTTCGCACAAAATATTTTCCCTCGTATTTTGTTTTAGAACAGTCTAAATCGGTTCTATCGGTGTAAGGTAATAGATCGTGTTTCACAAACATATAGAGCAAACAGTAAAACTATTGTTTCGTATAGTCTGAGTTTTACATTCCTTGACAGTAGGCGAAATGCTAGCGACTTATTGACTCAATAATATAATTAATTTTCGAGTACCATTCTTTTAATTATTTAATGTATCTTCTTAAAAATCGCAAAACTATAAAATCACCGATTGTCCGAGGACCGTTAGACATATTTATAAATATTTCAAACAAAAGAACGCGACTGTTGTATTTTCTTGGTGAGTAAGTGTATGTTTATATTCTTTAGGGAGGTGCTGTCCACGATCCATCTGCTATAACACAAACACGCCGAGAACAGGTTGCGGTAACGTTAACATTAGAATTATTCTAGAGATAGATTTACGAGACGTAGAGAAATATGGGAGTTGCTCGGAACCTCCGTATCGTATACTCGCGTGCAAAACTATCTCAGGTCAAGAGTTTAGTCCAATTTTTTATAGGAGAAGCCATCTGGTCCAACAGATAATTTCGGTCGCTACCGTGTCTTCTGAAATAAGGGTCCATGGTTTGGTTCTTGGCATGTCAAAAAAAATATATTTAAATGTAAGTTTATAAGCTTCCTTATATTTTCTTACATTGATGAGTTAACGGATTTAAGTTAGTTTATAGGTCGCGTGTTGAAATAATCAGTATGTTCAGAAAATGCGTTTTAAATATCTTACAGTCGGTGACCTGGCAGCCTAGGGGTAAGGTGTCAGACTTCTGTGCTGGTGGCCGGGGTTCAATCCTCGGTCCCGGCACAGAT
>CABFOW010005241.1:0-27020 GCA_902141385.1 Timema californicum
TAAGACGCGGTGCTAAATAATAATAATAATATTTAGGATCCTACAACTTAGCTCAGTCGGTAGCGTGTCTGTCTATTGAGCTAGGGGTACCAGGTTTTATTTCTGACATGGCCGAAACATGTATCATTGATGATATGTGGGTGTACCCTTTCACAGTGATGAACTAACGGTCGGGGACTGGATGTTGTGCCTGTCCTAGTCTCAAGGTAGATTATAAGACATATAAAGTTACTACAGGCCTAGCCAGCAGGTGGTGAAAAATATATGGCTTGCATAATAAACTGACCCAGGGGGTGGACAAGAAACTGTGCATATAGCTCAAAAAACAACTCCGTTCTTAATCGATCCTCACTAACTTTCTCCACACTTTCCTCTCTTTACAAGGTACTCTCCCTTCGCGTCAACAACATGCCTACACCGAGTCAAACCTGTTCTTTCATTCTTAAAACATTTGATGTTTCTCTTTTTCACACATTAATCTACAACATTTTATCATGTCTTACATGGCCTACTCCTTCCTTTTGATTCACACACTCTACCTTCATATATTTGCTTCATCACTCAAGTCCACATTCATACTCTCAGCACTTTCAGACCAAAGAAAGACGCCTTTTTTGGCTTTGATCTATTGGATTTCCTTTCAAACCACACCCCTTCAGTACCTATTCATTACCGACTCTCCATAGGAGTTTTTACACAAATATTTCTTAGATATCGCTTTAATTAATTATTAATTAATATAAGATGAAATAAACATATTTTTAAACAAATCACAACTATCAAATCTAACTGTTGTACCTGATTTGATGTGTTTCTTGCCTTATTGGCAAATATATCCCAAAGGTTCAGACAAAATTCTATTTTTCCCCTTATTTTATTTTCGCCAATTAAATTTCGTGAAGACATTTTGAAAAAGCCCCTCTCACCCTCTTAGCAAAGCTTTAAATACGACGCGAAGATAAGTTTTCCAGGAGATAGCAGAAACAGGAGCGAGCAAGTAATTGTTTCGTTCCCCGGTGTGCGTGTGTAGGTTAAGACAGGATGGAAGGAGGAAGAAGAAGAAGAAAGGGTGGGCCAGGAAAATGGGAGAAGGTGGTCCATTATGAGCCCACCTGTTCCTATTCCGAGCCAGATGACCATCTTCCCGTCGGGGTGGAGGGTGAGGGCTATGAAGGATGAGCAGAACCTTTAGATGGACGATATTTTTCGCACTATACTCAATTTAAAATCTATCTGTATTCACTGTGGATGGTTGCCTTTATTAATAATTCCCTGCCTATATTTAGGTGATATGTCTGCTATTTAATATCATTTTGGTACTTTAATGAAACGTTGATATGCAGAATACTAATGATGGGGAGTCCACTAAAATCACGAGGTCCCAAATTAAAGTGGCTAAGGGGTTTTGAGTACCTTAAAACATAGTACTTAAGAACCCATTTGATGTCTTATTTTTATAAAATGGATTTGATAGAAAAATTTTGTGCGTAGTAAATTTCAAAAGTTGTATGTTAGTAAGATTCCAAAGTTTGTGTGATAGTAAAATTATAAAATTTGTATGTTAGTAAAATTTAAAATTTTGAGCTAATACAGTTCAATAGATGTCTGTTAACGAATTATAAGAATTTGTGTGAATGTAAAATATTAGCAGAGAAACGTAAGAAAAACAAAAGCTTTCCACTAAACTTTACAGTATTTAACACATTAAACTGTCAAAGTTAACAAATAGGACACAATTTAAATTTAATTTCATTTCCTTTAATCTTATGTTAAATAACTAATATTATGTTATCTTTGAATAAAAGTTGAGACTGTTTTGACTTTATTTTTCAGCTAACATCATAAACATTTGCTTTGATTGTTTCGGGTACCAATTGTGATATTTTATTATTCTTAACCTTCAGAAAAGATCAAACTAAGTACTTGTAAAAAAGCAAAATAAAACAAACAAACAGTAGATTGTTTGGTTGTCTGGTATCCCGAAGTTAAACATCCTGACAGAAATTTCAAAGACAAATCGAAGCGATATTATTTGATTTGCTTTCCAAGGTTACAATTTCATTTGTGACAAATTCCTTGTTGATTTTCATTTATAGACTTTATTGATACTTCTAAAGGGAATATCCCAGCTGTTTTAGTGGTATAAAAATACCTTCCTAGTGTCGTTTGGCGAAGTAAAAATTCCTCTAGGTAAATACTTCTTACATTTATCTATCTAGGCAATAGCTTAGAATGCTGAGGAATGCAAGAGGGAAATAAAGGTCTATAACTTTCCTGAAATCCATAAGTACAACTTTGAGCGCTAGTTTTGAGAGTTCAATGTCAATTTTTTTCTATCCTTTGCTTCGTTTTCTTCCTAAAGGAGGCCGCCTAAAGAAGCGTTTAGACGGGATGAAGACGTCTAGAAATCCCGCTTTATTATTAAATCGGTGTTTTATTCAAAAATATGGTTCACGCTATGGTAAGAAAGGTGAAGGTTATCACCTTGTTCCAATAGAATTGAAAATCTTAGTTTTATATTTTAAAACTTATAAAAAAATCGCTGAAGCTCAGATTATTTTTAACGACGTTTCACGTGAAATTAATTTTTAACAAAATAAATGGTTAGAAATATACAGTTTTCCTTAAACAAATAAAGACACTTTAATGTGACCACAACAGAAAATTTCAATATAACTGAAGATTGATTTATAAGTGTTTGAAAGTCATTTCCATAAGAACTATGGCAGTGTAAGAATATTTCTCTTCAAATGTGTATCGATCTTTAAATCGTGTCTAAAATAGGAATACATTTAAGGGATGTATTAAATAACTAAAACAAACTTCTGATAAGTAGTTCTGGTAACAGTAGACCTCACACCCTTCATGTTTTTAACGTTATTTCTTTGTATTTTAAATTGAAATACCTCATTTATTTATACTTGGAGTTTAAGAAAATATTTTTACTTGGTTATTAAGTTAGAAAACAAATAATACTATATTCAATAGTACATTATTCTTGTTTAGAATAATTGATGTTACCGTGGTTCAGACTTCAGTTTCTCAATATTGTGACTGTTAAAGTTAAATAGAAACGCCCAGGATACTAGATAGATTACTTAAAATTATAAATTAAAATAGCATAAGATGATATATTAAATTTAAAACATATTTAACAGCCGCCATTTTCAGTAGATAGCCAGACAAAAGACTGTACGCATATGTGGTTCAGTATAGGTTCAAAGAATCTCCATTTACAAATTTTGTTCCTATCGGTCCACAATTTTGAGAGTTATTTCAGAACAAATATCCGGATGGCCAGACTAAATGCCAAATGCTCAAGTTAAAACAGAACCTCAATCCGCTCGATCAATTAACCTCTTTAACAACGTTTTAATTAAGTATTTAAGTTTTAAATTTATTCAAACCAGATTACTAGGATAAACGTTCTAAGCAAAAATGATTCTCTCTTAGGTTGTATACTTTTGAAAGCTAAGAATTGTTTTTATTTCCACCCCAGTAACGTTCATTTCATGGTGAGCGTAATTAAAACACTTCTGGCTGTAGGTAAGTGTTGGTAGAATGGCTCATTGGCAAAACCACTCGTACCAACATGGCCACAACAAACTACTTCACAGCCTCCAAAACATCCCTTCACTAATTCTGACTTTGGAGTAAAACATTTGGTTGTCATTCCAAAACTGAGATTGAATGTTAAGTAAGAATATAATTTTATTCCCCGGTCTCACTTTTTACCGAAATGTCAAATGCACCGTGATATCAATAGTACTATATTTTTCTAACGCTATTTTATTTTTCAATATAATTTTTAGACAATATTGGTTACTACAAATGGTGAGTGTACAGCCATTTCAAAAAGTATATATTTCATTTAGTTTGTTATGTGTCGAACCATATGAGGAACCTACAGACTTTGGTAAACACTAAACGTAGTCTTTTTTAATTAGTTTTTTTAAACCACAGTTATAAACCAGTTAAATCTAAGAGGTATGGTGGAATATAAAATGTCCACCTGCATTAGTCTGAAGAGGCGATGGGATCACAAGGTGACATTTCGTCCCCAATTTTCAATTACCGATATATTTATGCCACGGATTGATTTTATCCACGATTTGTTAAATAAATTAATGAAACTTTATATATATATTTTTGGATGTAAACTTTTTTTAACATTGCTCGTTTTCATAGATATAGACAAGAATTTCTCGCTCTTTTAAAAAAAAAAATCTTAACTTAAGGTTCTCACTGTTCATAGGTTTGTAAATTACTTTCGCTATAATAATATATAAATCTACTATAGTGTGTGTTATGTACAATTTAAATGTTAATTAACTTTTCCGGCTACCTTAAGTGATTTTAGAATAAAGGTCCTTCAAAATTCCAAGGAAATACCGGTCACTTTAGATTAACCCACATGTTCATCTGTAAAACCACTGTGGACCTGACGCCTTATACCACGGTATTAACGATGTAACAACGTCTCGTATCCCGCTTGGTAATGTACCAGTATCTTAGTGAGATATTGTTTGGGATGTCAAACAAATTTAATTTATCAATACATACTAACATCGGTGGGCACGCAGACTAAACATTAAACCCGTCTTGTTTGGTTTGCTGACGATGTGGAGGTCGTGGTTTGAATCCCAATTGAAGAGGACGAGACACGTTTTTTTAAATAATTAGTTTCCAACTCTCTCTCTCTGTGGGTACAGTATCTCTATATTATACTTTCATCAATACAAGATCGTTAGAATAATTAAACACGGTATTTGTACAATTGACGATATAAAGTCACAACCGAGTCAAAGATGGTTGTGATATCGATATAAGCTATTAAAAGCCGACGATACCCACACTTTCATAGTCGACTCTGCCTTAAATACGAGTGAAGAATGAGACAGATGCCGGGATTATCCCTGGATAGTTCATTGGTAGAGAAATGGCGCAATAAGCCAAAGGTTCGATTCCCATATCCGGGTGTAATTTTTCAAACTATTCGAATATCACTAGGTTACTACTAATTTCCGTAACTGTAATCATCCGTCTACAAAGCTTCTCCCTTCACATACATTTAATTGTATAGCGTCGATTTCTTCCATCTAATTACGGATATACTAAAAGTACGGTCATTTAGTATACCAATTCGGGATTGGATCCATGACCTCTATCATAAACATTCCAAATTATTTCACCGTACAACAACCGATGTGGGTTAAACGGAAGTAGAAACGAAAATTTAGATGATACATAAATAGCCTTATTTCCTTTCGAGAAGCGTAGATATCAAAAAGCATAAAAAATCCGCCTCAAACTAATGGATATTTATCGAACCCAGGTCTTCCGGGTGGGACTCAGATGTGTTAATAGTTTGTTACACTACTTTCTAAAAGTTGTTAGGCACATTTTGAATCATAAAATGAGGTGTTATATATATATATAATTAAGAACACCGTCTTACTACCCATTCGGATTATACGCTTATGTGTTTTGGTTAATCTAATCAAACAGTTTTACTCCACTGGCCCAGGAATATAATTGTCATGACTGTACATTTGTCCATGTGTGTGTGTGTGTGTGTGTGGTTTTTTTTAAAAGAAGACGAGACTGGAATTGTGAATGAAGGAAAGTCGAAAAAGACGGGCAGTAAATTTTCATGGCAGTAGAAGGTCCGTTATTCTTATTACATTCCCTTGCTTTAAACCATTTTCTCCTTAAGAACAAGCTTTGGTGTTGTTATTTAAAAAAGAAGACGAAGCTGGAATTGTGAATGAAGGAAAGTCGAAAAAGACGGGCAGTAAATTTTCATGGCAGTAGGAGGTCCGTTATTCTTATTACATTCCCTTGCTTTAAACCATTTTCTCCTTAAGAACAAGCTTTGGTGTTGTTACCAACTTTAGAGGTTTCTCCCTACTTCGCAGTAGCTATGAACTAAGTATTATCTTATAAATCATTATTATATAGGCCTATGTAAAAATTTTGGGCCGTTGAGATGTTTAGTAATATGTACTCCGAGAAAAATCACTTATTCATGTAAAACACGTTTACAGTTAAGGTGAAGATGTAGATAACTCGAGTCAAGGGAATCGCGTTTTCACAATTTACAGTGTTTTTTTGTTGTTGCAAAAAACAAAATAAAAATTGCTTCAATAGACTTTAATTTCCTTCACATGATGGCCTTAACAGTTGTTAGAAATAACTTATCATTAGCATAGCGGCATTAGATGAGAAATATTTTAAAAGAGAAGAAAGGTGTCATTACTCTAGGACAACCTTGACAGATAATAAAGAACTTTTGAGGTCAACTTGTGAAGAAATTTAAACCTTATGTTTTTACTGGAGAAATATTTGATTTATTTTGTCCAAAGAAAGTTTTAGCTAGGAAAACTGCAAAAACACTTCCCTTAAATAGCATTCCCTATACCCCCCCCCCCTTAAATACTTTATTAAATATACCTATATAATATAAATTAAGTGTTTAAGGTGGAGTTATAGGGAATGCTATTTAAGGGAAGTATTTTTGAAGTTTTTCTAGCAAAACCTTTATTTTGGCCAAAATAAATCAAATATTTCTCCAGTAAAAACATAAAATTTAATTTTCTTCACACGTTGACGTCAACCGTTCTTTAATATCTGTCAAGGGTGTCCTAGACCATGCGGGCACTGAAGTGGGTTGTTTTTATTTTTAATGTTACATTCACTATTTAAATTTTATTGAACACCATAAAGCTTATGATCTTTAATTTTTTAACCCCTTGGTTTTTTTTGTCGGGACTACACGTATGTGTATTAGGGACGATTCAATCACCGTAGCATGTCTAAGTTCTTACAAAAAATAAGGTGGTAGTTTGAATATTAAAAAGAACCAGAGGTTGTACCCCGGTGAAAAATTGCCTAATGGTGCCTTCTTGCTTTTACAACCCACGGGGTTTCTATTAAAAACCCTTGAAAGAATTTTATAAGTTTTGTGATTTTTGTACACATCGAAAGCTCAAAATCGGGGGCCATGTGGTCTAAAGCGCTAATCTCATGTTAGACTAGACTTCTGAAGACAGGGAGTTCGGGGGTTCAATACCGGTTGGGTGCACTGAGTGGTTTTTCCAAAATGGTTTTACACTCTCCCTACACAAAAATACGGGTGCATTTCCTCTAAATTAGGCCTGGCTAGTCCCTAACCCATCAATGTAATCAATACATAGGCGTGTAACCCAAACGGGTAGTAAGGCGTGGTATTAAAAAAAATCAGGCCAATAGCTTATTTTGAGACTTCAATCCTTTTTCACTTTCTCGCTATCTTATAGGTAGAGAAAGTATTGTGATCGTTAAAAATAATCAAACTCGAGATTTTGATGAATTTCAACGTTTCATGACCCCCCGAATCCGAAAAAGTTGTGTTTAAATGTCTGTATACATCCAGAGTTTTCATAAGGCTGCCCCGAGAAATTTTTGGAATTGGTTATCCAACCTTAAAATTAAGGGTAGTTTACTGAAGGGTGAAAAGAGAAAAACTCAATTTTATCAAAATCGACTAATGATTTTGATGAAATTTCATTTATAACCATTGACCAATATTATAAACAAAATGACTACACTAATTTTTTTTTGGCAAAATGACTAAGGGTTCCTGTCTGATGCGTAATTTCTCGTTTTATTTGATCACATATACGAAACTATTTGAAATATGAAATTACTCATGATTGCAAATATGTAGATATACAAATGTTTTATTTGAAACATATTTCTATAAAACCCATAATTTTCAAGCTAAAGGCAATTTTATATATATATAAAATTGCCTTTAGCTTGAAAATTATGGGTTTTATATATATATATTTTATGGGTTTATATATATATATATATATAAATATATAAACTTTTCAAAATCAAAATATCAAGTATTGCGACCGTAAAAAAATCTAAACTGAGATGTTGATGGTTGTCACGAACGCTATAAAAGTTGTTTTTACAACGCCGTCTGTCTGGGTGTCAGTTTGAACTTAACCTTACAAAAGTAGAAATGTATGTATCTCCGCAACTATTTGAGATACTAAATAACTTATCATAGCAAAATTATAGTACTATTAAAATAAAAAAAACTTTTATTTGGAATATCTCTTTATAGAACCAATAGTTTATGAGATATTGGCAAATATATTGATACAATTTTTTGCGTTTTAGTTGTACAGAGATACTACTTAAGTTTTAACGCAATAATTCTCTAATTCTATAGAGTAAGTAGATAAGTAAGTTTCTCAAAAACTTAATGTTCTCTTTTCCTTAACCCCTTAGGGAAACTGTTTTTGCTATAATAATTTATACTAAATAGTCATTATTTGCCTTTTATTATTAGTATAGATTTATAAATGAGGAGATTAAATGCAATAACCATAAGATATGCAACCCCTGAAAATATGTAAAAATTTTAAAAACGGAAATTGAAGTTTTACTACGAGGTATTGACTCTTGTGGACTCAATGTCGATTTTTTGGGTTCAAATATACTAGTGAGGACTTTTTATTCCTTAAAAAGAAAATAATAAAATTTAAATCTGGGAGTCAAAAATTATTTAACGTAAATACAACGCAATTTTTTTCCCTCGGGTTTGCTAGTAAATATTATTTTGTTTCACATAATAAGCTCTTTAATTAAATATCTCCATTTTGAAACAATGGAGCGAGAAAGTCCGTGAGGAGTTCCGTACTATTTATTTTATGACATCAAAAATTCCACGATTAACGTAAATCATATATATATATATATATATTCAGGTGTAAAATAAAATAATTTATTTTAGTTCACTATCGAATCTACTTTCAAAAGCTTTGAGTGTTTTTAAAAAAGATACTCGATATTAATTAATTTCCACCTTGAAAAGTGTAAAGAGGTTCTAAAAACAATGCTTCAAACGATACTCATTTTGCAGTGCTAGTATTTTAACATCAACACCAGGGACTCCAAATGCCCATAAATTGGTAGCATTGCGCCGGTTCCGTGCCGCGACCGGGGAATGTCTTGTTGAGAATGGGCGGGACAAAAGGAGGGGGAGAGGGGGTGAAGTAGACATGATTTATATGGCAAGCAAAACAATTTATATCAAAACTAGCGCGTACGTTTCGACATGACGGAAAAAGGTTCTTCAAAGCTTCCCCGTCTTGTCGGAGATAACATTTCTAACAACCCAGCCCAGCCTTAACACAGGGAATGTCAGTCAGTCTGGTATCTTATTTCACACACTTAATTATTTGACGGTATTACTGCTCTTTGGAAAATATTTAATTATGTTATTTGTTGACGCCGGTGCGGCTAATCGAGATTAAATTATCTTATTTATAGTTATTGACCTACTTGTGGGACTCCAGGCGTCTGTAGCTTGAAGCTATGAAAATACAGTTTGGAATATTTTTTAACAAATTATTGGTTTTTTTGGGAAACATTTAGAGCCTCTTGATTAGCAAATTTAATTTCTAAGATAAATAAAGTGAACTCTTTGTTTGATATTTTCGTTGATATATTTATCATATATGTTTCATTTATATAATATATTAATAAAATATATATTTTTCCAAAATAAACATGGCTGAAAATATTCTTCAGCCTTTTCATTGTTATTTAAACAACTTTGGCGTTATGAAATTAAGTTTGGAGGCCTTATAAACGTATAATTTAAAATTAAATACCTTCCGTATATGTTATATAAGTTATATAAATATCTTCTGTAGACTCTCTATAATATATATTATAGACTCTACATACGATATTTCAATTGTAATGGTGAATTGTTAAAATCTCAAAATAAATATTTTATGTCATAGTTGTTGAAATAACAATGAAAATGTTAAAGAGTATTTCAAACAATTTTTATTTTAGAAAAAAAAAGGTCAATTTGTTGAGTACAAACGGTTGCCCAACGATAAAAATTAATGTTATAAATAATTCATAACTTGTTTGAACACTTTTAAATTAGGGCTATAACTGAAACCTCCTTCCTAACCCTAAATGGCATGAAGGTGCAAAATATAATAAAAAAACAACAGATAATCACAGTAGGTGACCTGGTGATCTAGTGGTAAGTTGTCAAATTTCTGTTCTGAGGGTTCGGGGTTCAATTCTCGGTCCGGGACAAATGTATCTGATTGTCAAACCCTTCCTTCACCTCTGACAAGGTGTATATTAATCACAACTTGTGAATGTGGGGAATGCCAGGCCTCCACTGTGGTTCGGATCCCACGTTAAACTGTAGGTCCTCCATTATCATCTCAAAATAATCCTTTCATTACACATTAGCGTAAGTGCGTATAACCCGAACGGGTAGTAAGACGTAGGGCTAATAATAATAATAATAATAATAATAATAATAATAAAGATAATCAGAAAGGGGCGCATGAGTCAAACAGAGAAAATATTATTTGAGAACAAATGATTGTTACTCAGCTACTCGTAGCCTGGTTGCGGAAATTAAGAAAGGGCAACTGCCTTGATCATCAGTTTATAGTAGAAATGATGTATAACTACACTCTACAATGTTCGTAAATAGGAAAAGACAGGGGTACCAGGATTAAACTAGAAGATAAATGTGATTTTGCAATTTAATTTGAGGCATTAGTTATTGTTACAAAATAAATGATCAAAGAAAGTGATATTTAAATATATATAAAAAAAAATTATTGTTCAAGAAAAAATCTCAAGTACGCCTAAAACAATATTAAAGTTTTACTTTAAACTTAAATTTAAGTTCATCGTTGTAACTATATAAATTTTACGTTTAAATTTTGCTTAATAAATTTGAAGTTAGCTGCCCACATACATTTGAAGAAAATAAATATTATGAATATATTAAACAAATAAATTAGTTTCCCAGAACCAACAACAATAACAGGTAAAACTAATCAACGAATAAAATCCTACTAATGGGAAAGAGGCCCATGGTTAACATAAACTCCAAATGCACTCTTAACATTTGGCATAAACCAAGCCATATGTGCAAGATTTCTTCTCAATAAAAATATATGTCCATCAACAAGTCTCAAACATGAAGTTTTCATAACTTTTGGGAACTTATTTTGACAAAAGAATATTAATATAAGAGCCTAAGTGGCAAACAATAAGTGCATGTAACACTTGGTATAATGTCCTGACTCAAATAATATGACTAACAGAATTATATAATTAGCCATGATTAAATTTTAATTTGATTTATCCTAAACAAAGCTTGTCTTATGATTAAGTTAGTACTGAAGTATACCTCCATATTAGAGTCTTTGGAAAACTAATCTCAAACAAGAAACATGAAAGTTCTACGAGTATATTTCAACTTGGGCATAATATTCTCCCTAAACATAATTAATCAAAGACCAAAGTGAAAGCTTAATAGTCAATTTCCTTATTCAAGTCTTTGGAAAAATATTATCATTAAATATAATCACACAAGAAAATAAAAGTTTAAAAGTCTATATCCATATTAAAGTCTTAGAAAAATATGTCATTATATCCTATCAAGTCTTCCAACGACGCATCTTACCAAAAAGTGTTTCTAAAATATAGAATAATATGTCCAAAAAGAATTTTGAAAAGTAAATATAGGTTTTGATAATAAAATAGCCAAACCTATTATGTAGCTTTTAGTGAGGATTTACTCCATCAAGATACCATATTCTTAAAATTGAATAATGACACCTGGACATGGGAATTGATAGCTCGTTATCTTAATAAAATCACACATTTTGTGGCCGACGATTTCCGTATGTCCATCATAAACTGCCTTAAAATATGAGTGAAGAATGACCCTGGGCACGGGACGATTCCTGGATAGCGCAGTGGGTATAGCATTCATGTACTAAGTCAAAGGAGCCGTGTTCGATCCCCGTGTACAGGTGTCATATTTCAGAATAAGTTTGAATAATAACTATTTTTAAGCCGAAACGGTATTTAACTTACATTCTCTCAATGGCTCGTAGCTTGACGCTACCCTCCTAGTTCAAACCAAACAAGTCCCAAGAGTGCTCTTCACTTGGCCGAACGACACTTTATAAT
Source organism: Timema californicum (assembly GCA_902141385.1). Lineage (NCBI taxonomy): Eukaryota > Metazoa > Arthropoda > Insecta > Phasmatodea > Timematidae > Timema > Timema californicum. The sequence goes on from CABFOW010005241.1 coordinate 12,028, forward strand.
TATGCCATCACCAGAGGGTGCGAGTTTAGGAATCATGTGGGAGAAACACACTCACTGGATGGATGGAGAACATTGGAGAAGCCACATGAAGATTCCAGAAGTATCTCCATCTTTGTGGAACCTTTTCCCTGGTTCCACCGATGCTAACGCCTCCTGCAGGTCTATTATGACCACGACGCAAAGCAAATTTGCGACAGTTATCATAAAGACGATAGACTTTGCGTCAAAAGCTATTATGGCCGACCACTTTGCAAAAGCAGAGTCCTTGCGAGCGCAAATATTTTTCTAGTAGAGTGACGCAAAGTTGCGTAGACATTTTCTGGTTACTAAGTTTTATAATTTATTAGGTGTTTTGTGTTACCTGATTTAAACTTGCCATTCACTAGCGCCATGAACAAATCTCAATTTTTGTGTGTGTTTTACGTAATCTACCTTTAATTAGTCCTATATCATAATGTAGGACAATAGTGGGGATAGTACGCTTGCGCAGCATTTTAAAAGAATGTTTTCTTTGAAACATAACACTATCAAAATGCATTATTATTCACCATAAACATACGGAAAATTGGGGCACTCCAATATTAAGATTAATTGTTTTTATGTGGCGTTCAGTTAGGTTTCAAAATATTTGAGATGTTTGTAGTATGTTGATCAACCTCATGGAACAACATTGACCAAGGAGTTGATCTATTTAATCTAATTTTCCAATGGTGGTGAGGTTGAGGTTTGAATCCTAGCTGAGTGTGATGAGGGGTTTTATTTTTCTAAAGGTTTTCCCGCTCTCCCTCTACACAAATTCGAATACCTTTATTCTATAACTCAACCTTTATCATCTATACCCTATTAGAGTAAAACACGTGGACGTAGGACTAATCTGTTTATGATGCCTCAACAAAACTTTAATAATGTAATCCTATTTAAACTGATTCGTACATACATTAGTAATTACTATCCACATTGATGTTAGTTGTAGGCCTATGAAATATTACATCCAAGACTGGAAATAACCAAAATAGACCCTAGCTTAATGTTTACATGTGGTTTGGCTTAGGCCTAGGTTTTATAATCATAAAAGATTTATTAAATTTATCTGAAACCGATAACCTTTAATTAGTCCTATATCATAATGTAGGACAATAGTGGGGATAGTACGCTTGCGCAGCATTTTAAAAGAATGTTTTCTTTGAAACATAACACTATCAAAATGCATTATTATTCACCATAAACATACGGAAAATTGGGGCACTCCAATATTAAGATTAATTGTTTTTATGTGGCGTTCAGTTAGGTTTCAAAATATTTGAGATGTTTGTAGTATGTTGATCAACCTCATGGAACAACATTGACCAAGGAGTTGATCTATTTAATCTAATTTTCCAATGGTGGTGAGGTTGAGGTTTGAATCCTAGCTGAGTGTGATGAGGGGTTTTATTTTTCTAAAGGTTTTCCCGCTCTCCCTCTACACAAATTCGAATACCTTTATTCTATAACTCAACCTTTATCATCTATACCCTATTAGAGTAAAACACGTGGACGTAGGACTAATCTGTTTATGATGCCTCAACAAAACTTTAATAATGTAATCCTATTTAAACTGATTCGTACATACATTAGTAATTACTATCCACATTGATGTTAGTTGTAGGCCTATGAAATATTACATCCAAGACTGGAAATAACCAAAATAGACCCTAGCTTAATGTTTACATGTGGTTTGGCTTAGGCCTAGGTTTTATAATCATAAAAGATTTATTAAATTTATCTGAAACCGATAATTAATTGTTATACCTAGCTATACTGAAGTGAATATTTAGAAAACAACTCATTATAAAGAAATATAATATCCTTATTGGCCTATTCTTAGTCGCTTAACTAAATTCTCAAGAATTTCCTCTAAACAAAATATTGTGCATTTTATTATTTTTAACCATCCAAACCACCCTCTCGTTCACTTTACTGTTAACTTAGTAGGCCGACTGGGTAAAAATTCCCATTGTTTTAACATTAAGTTGTCGAAAATATTCAGTGTAAACACTATCTTTGGGAGTTCCTGGACGCTTTCATCAACTTTAAATAACTAGTTTTATTTTCTAAGATCTTCACATAACATATTACACTTGTTCCAGTATCAACACAGCTATATGAAGAATAAAGCATTGGGTCGAGAAGCATAGGGCTACATATTACAAAAAAACACATAAGTTTCTTTATTGGCTCACTTTTCATACTGATTTGTTTCCCCGTGTAACATTACTATTTGAATGCATATTTCACATTACGATTTTTTGACTAAAATTTGTTGTGTACATTTAATAATGTAGGCCTAGCCCAGTATTTTTACATTTCCAGCCGTAGGCAAACAAAATGATGCAAGAGATCTATTAAATTAAGCTAGGTTAAATCTTTCTTGGAAATAATGTGACTTGTGATCAGGTGTTTGGGAAAATAAAAATGTACGAGTAATATTAATTCTTGAAATAAATTTAGCTAATTTCTAGCCTCTAACTTTCTTAAAAGGTAATATTCTTTGGAAAAGTGTTGCCAACTGTTAGTGAAAACTGATCTTATTCTGTGTGTTGACACTAGAAGCTAAGTTGAAGCTAAAAATAGTGGACGATACAAAGTGTGGTGGTCATAGTAACCCAAACGCTATCTTTTCTCGAAAATGAGGCTAACTAGTGGTAGCAACTAACTTTGCGTTGAATAGTCGTAATAGACCTTCTGGTGGCGAGCCTTGGGAACGCAGTCGTAAAGATTAGTTGAAAACTCAAGAGTGTTGACGTGTATCTGGTGTATGTGGCGTATCTGGTCAAATAGGGTGACTATGGTGAGTTGATAACTTTGTAATGCAGTTTATTCCTTTTGACCTTTTGTGAGGTGGGTATATCGGGTAGAGGGGTGTACTGGCCTTGGTTTGTGGGGAGTTACCCCCACAAGAAAAAGATAATAATAAAATTATGTGTGTTAAATATATGATAATTTTGAAATAACGTTTTTCTTACAGCTTTTAAATATTCATATAGGCTATTGTATCCATTGTAATAACCTTAATCCACACCATCACGAAAGTCAAAGTATATAATATAAATAGTAATAAAAAAAGGGTGTCAGAGGATGGGTTCTTTCTCTCTCAGGACTACCAGGTAAGGAAAAAAAAAATACTTTTATTGATTCATTGTCAGTAAATAAGTGTATTAGAATAGGAAAATACAAAACTACTTGTAGTGACTTAAGATTATTTGATTTTACTAGATTTATACATTTAATAATGTTCAGGAGAAACATTTAGGATTGATAATTTTTTTTTAGTAAAATTCTAAAATATGACATACCGACACTGCACTGAATTATCATCAATCTATGAAATTTTACTTTTTACAAACAACTTTGTTTATTTATTCGATGCTATTTTAGCATAGAATTAAACAAAAATACAATAAATCAGAACCCTGATACTCGATACATTGGTAGACTATCTTCCTTGCAAAGGTAGATAGAATTAACATAATCTATTCCACATCCATTCTATCGTTCAAGTCCCATAAAAGTTATTGACAAATAAGCTTTAAGCCTCACTTGTTATAATGTTTGACACTAATAGCTTTAACTTGTACTTGAGAAACATACATATTTAATTTACAAGCTATACTTTTGTCTCTTTTATAAAAGGACGAGAGTCATCTTTAAATAGTCATCCATTCCTAAAGTCTTGTATTTTAAACATGTAATGTAATTTTTCTTTGAACTGGTAGAAAAAAAATCGTTTGCAGAGCAAATGTATCAAGACTGTAAATAAACTTAAAAAATAGATCTTAAAACGAACCAGTTTTAATTAAAATGCTTATTTAATATATAAAATATAAAATTAATTAAATCGAAAGTTAAAATAATACACGCCATATTTACATGGTCGCCGTCCACGTCGAGTTTTTATGATCTTCGAAACTCGATTATGCCATCGATATTAATGAAAGGCGTACGATATACTCTCTTCTCTACGCGAGCAACGGTCAGCGATAGTTCAAGATTATGATGGCCATTGTAACCCACAACTTGATGGAAGATCCGAGGATTTCTGCCGTAACTATGGTGAATAATTTGTAGGGTAAAGTCACGTCAATGGACAAACTAGACCTCTGGAGACCCAGTGTCACAAACACAACAAATTGGACTGTATTAAACGGGAGTGGGTAGCACAACTTCCCTCCACTAGTTTCCTGGTGCAGGTATTATCTTGATCCCTCACTTGATACACTTTAGAATCATGTGAAATCCCGGTGGTCATTTCCATGTTAAAATTAAGGAAACCTTACTCTTTTGTTTCCATTCATTTGAGGTATTTAACACGCACTTTCCGAAAACGACTTATTATATCAGCACACGATAATTTCCAAACAGCGAGAGCGAAAGGGCCAACAGATTTTGCTGAAAAAGTTATTCTCACTTACCTTCCAGGTTTCTTTTACATTCCACAATCGACCGACCGTGGTGTGAAGAGAGAAGAGGTGAAGTGAAGTCATTTGGCTCCTCGTTTTCGTCCGCTACTGCGCATGACGTCATTTGGGTGAGGGGTGCAGATATTTCTCAAGCGTAAAGGCTTAGAGAAAAGTATTATTATTATTAGCACCGCGTCTTACTAACCGTTCGGGTTATACGCACTTACGCTAATATGTAATGGTAGGGTGATTGTGAGATCAAATGGAGGACCTACAGTTCAACGTGGAATCCGAACCACGGTGGAGGCCTGGCATTCCCCACGTTCACAAGATGTCTTGTCAGAGGTGAAGGAAGGGTTTGGTAATCAGATAAATTTATGCCGGGACCGGGGATTGAACCCCGGCCGCCAGCATAGAAGTCTGACGCCTTACCCCTAGACCGAGAGAAAAGTAGAAAAATAACTATTCTATCGTGTGGTACAGTCTTATTCGTTGCTTATTATCATCATAGTACCTACTACAAATAATAAAGTAAAACTAGTTCTTGTTAAATTAAACAATCGGTGGAGAAATAATATTTGCATACAGGCTTACTAATTTAAGATCAAGTTGTATACTGGTAACAAAAATACATTTATTCTAACACTATAGATGGTAACAAAGAGGGGTACAATAATATTTACATATTTTTTCATTTTAAAATTTATTATGAGAGTATATATATATATATACACTCTTACAACATTTTTTAAACATATACAAATTACTTTTAAACAAACATTTACATATTATTGCCAGCAGCTTATAACAGTATACTATTTAGAAAGAAACTATTTTTATTTTAACATCAAATATTTTCAATTAATTAGTCAGTTACAAATTATATTATTAATATGGATACTTATTTAAATGCCTTTATTCTCTAAAAAAAAATCCCTCCTCTTAACTGCACTGCCACTGCTAGACAACTGTTTATTAGAGACCTTTATACAAATATGAGTGCGTGTCTTCACAAACAAGTGAATTACTTCTCGTGTTACCTCATTTGTCTTTACCATCACTACTTCAGTTACAATTTTTTAAATATTATCTTCTTTACTGAAGAAATCACCATGAATTTAATGAATATCTGCTCTGCCAAGTGTATAGCTTTAAATAATAATCTACTTGGTTCTCGAAGTCCCCCTTTAGAAATTGTTTTTATCCAATCATTCTCACTTGTTTCTTCACAAGACATACCTACAGTAGCCCCATGGCTTCTTTGGTGCTGACTTACAGCTTCAAAACGTTACCAGACCAAATTATGTATACCTACGCCGGACCAAATGATCTGTAAAAACACGTGTTTAGCAGCTGTCACTTCTGACGGTCAAAATTTAGGTATATACCTAAATGTTAACTGTCAGAAGTCAGCTGTGAGCTGTCAGTCAGCACCAAAGAAGTCATGGGGCTACTGTATGTCTGGATATTTTAACCTATATTTATGGGCTACGTAGCCTGCTACGTATCTCAGTCTTTCTAATGATACTACATTAGTGTCTTCTTGTAATAAATCATCACCTACTTCAATTCCATTGACGTGCTCTTCCTTTAATGAATTATCTTCATATTCACACTCAATTATCTTACCTTTACATTACCTTTCAGCATTTTATATGTTGTACATTCCTCAATTTAATCTTTCAAATCACTTTATTTTTTGTAGATCTTTTGTAAATATGTAAGAAACACATTCTTCATCATTGTTTCCGTCTGTAATTAGATTTCTTATGAACAATGAAGAGGGATGTTTCCCAGGGATATACCATCTTAATCTATATATAAAATCAAGTAGGGTTGGGTGAACTCTGGTATATCCCATTCCTCTTATACAAGAAAAGTAATTATCAAGTATATCTTGATTAATTTTGTGAGTTAGTAAATATACAATGCCAAATTTGGCCTTCAAATATTGAAATAAATTTCTTAAAGAATTACTTGTAGCTTGAATTCCTAATTGAAAATGCATTTCACTTCTGTACCTCGTGACTCACTGATTTTATAAAGGCGTTCATCTCTGATATAATTCGGTCTTGCTCAAGTTTGTCAAGACCATGTGCGAGTTTGGTTTTGTCTTGGTTGTTAGGATATTTGGAATTTAGAGTATCAAAACCAATCGTTAAATAATTTAACAAAGTGAGCAGTTATTTTCCAAACTTCATTTGGTAAAGTTTTTTTCTCCTTGAGAAGTAAGTGCTTTGCTTGTTGTGTTTGATAGAAGCTGTGCGGCTGTCTTTACTTTTTGCCTCGGGTTTTGGAAACATCTGAATGTTGTAGAGTTATTTTGTATGCCATTTTAAGATCCTTTTGAGACACATCCAACTGCTCTTGTATGTTTGTCTTCTGAAACTTTTAATCTTGAAGAGGTAGCAAATCCTTGATCTATAAAGTGATTCCTGGAAAGTTTCAATAAGTGGGGCGTATCTGCAAACATTAAAACTTATCTTGAATCATCATGAGGATTGTTGAAAGATTTTGTTGCGCCTATTCCAAGTTATTTACAGAAACTTATGTTAGATCCTCCCATGTCACTTGTTAAAAACAAAACAGGATAATTAATAGTTTATAGTTGTATGATTGTCTTAGCAAGTTTGCTGTTATTGTAATATCGATATTGTAAAAAGATTGTCTGCTTCCACTTCTAATAATAGCCCGAGCCATACATAATAACCTGAACTGTTGAATGTAGACCTAGAACATTTTCTTTTGTTGTGTCAAAGCAAATAGTTTGGAAACGTGCATTTTATCATAAGATAATGCTGTTACACGTTCCCTTTATTAAAATGCTGTGGCTTTTTAGTTTCATTAAAATAATAACATCATTTAGTATTCCTGGACTGTAGTCAATTTTAGCAACCAGTTTACGCAAAGTTGAAACTGATGGTAATGTATAATTTAACTTATTTCTCAGGTATCTTTAAGCCTTAGCGCCCATACTCATAAGAGAAATCGCTGCTGTATTAACTTCACCAGACAAATTTTCCCCTTGCTTAGGATACTTCGTATTTGGCCAGGAGTAAAATATCGCGACAGAATTTCTCTAAGCTTTTCATCGTCAGTTTCATTATTTGGCTTTTAACTTACATTTGCTTTTCTTTTCTCAACTCTCTGTTTGACATTAAGACATCTTCTGCTGCGGTATTCAAACGATAACTTTCTTCTTCGAGCTCTTTTATTTTTTCAGTCATTTTATGATAATTCGGCTCTTATATTCTCCGCAATTGAAAGCCAGTTAATATGATACGCGATTATATTGAGATGTTTGCCCCGTGATCGAGCACTAATTATAATAGTATTGGGGATTTACGATTATGACGTGTTAATGACACATTTTGTACTGACATAATAAATTAAAATATTTTCGAAACACATAATTTAGTAGTTTAAAAGAATTGTTCTGTGAAAAATAATTTTAATACATATAGCAGCACAAAATGAGAATTTTTTTTAAACATCAATGTGTATTTTAACCATAACAAATCTTAGAAAAGTTTAGTAATTGTTAGATCCGGAATTTTATTTTTGGATTGAAGTCATAGCTGACGAATATTCGGAACGACATCATGAGTTTTCTAAGATTCACGCACCCTATCTAGCTTCATTAAACAAGTTATTTTTATTAATTAATAAATACCAAACGTTAAATATGTTTGTTCAATATTTAGCCACCAAATTGTTTATACATTCTTATTAAATAGTGTTTACAGTACATGTTCATATTGCTTAGTAGGTTATTTCAATTTAGTTATGCTAAAAACAAATTCCAAAAAATACACAATAGATCGCCACTCTTATAACTGATTACTAAAATTAGAGCAAATTAAATTTATGGATATAATCTGTAGCTTACCTGATGTATAAAATAATTATAGAGTAAAGTAGTGGATGTATTAAAATGTGAATACTTTACTTCCATGATGAACATAGTATCAGTCCATTTTTAATGACATCACTATTTTTTTTAAATAAACAAATAATAATTCAGTGATAGTGCTTGCGAGAGACAATACTTTTCCGGTTTATTGTGTCACTTTGTATCACTATTTAATTATTGTTAGCCACGAATAAAGTTGGGTTAGCCTTTGTGCAAAATGATCTCAGTAATAATATATATTATGCAATATAATATTACATTACATCCAGAATAATTATAAAATTATAAATCGTAGTTGGACTCGCGGGCTTATTTAGGAAAGACCCATTGATATCCAAGTATCTGGAGCTAGAAAGTTATATTTTCTTCTGGAAAGTGGTACATTTTAATTTTATAAGCAATGAAAGTTATTCTTGTGATTAATATAATATTATGCTTTTTGGACTTGTCTTATGGGGTAAGATTATTTCATTTCAATAATAAATAATGTTTATTAATACAAATATTTATACGTAAATGGGAAATAGTAGCATTATATTATAATGTTTTATTATGTATTATAAAATAATATAAACAATATTAAATTGTTTTACTAGAATATAAGTACCCGGCTTTGCCGGGAATAATATTTTTAAAATATGTAAAAAAAGGTAAAAATTGTGAAAATTTAGGCTATTCAATTTTTTTTAAATTAATCAATAAAATGGGTAAAAATGGTTATAAGTGAGTCATATGGAAAAAAGAAAATATAGAGTTGTTTTATGGTAAACAGGTTAGAAAAGTGAAAGGAGTGCAAAGAAAATAACAGAGTAAAAAACTAAAAACTAAATTTAATTAAAAATATTTTAGCATTTTGCTAACCCATTTATCCTTTTCATACCTTTAAAACTTTTACCTTGCTGACCATTTTTTTAACCCTTTAAGCATGTTTTTTTTGCCTCTTTCCCCTTTTTTAATTATTTTAACCTCTTTTAACTTGTATACCATTTTTATTCTTATTAGATTTACTTTTTGGTCTTTCACTCCTTTATAACAATTTATCCCTTTGTACCCCTTTCATCTCTTTAGTCTATTTTACACTCTTTACCCTTTATAATCACTTTTTTTTATAAGCTTATTCCAAAAGAAATAGTCCAGGGCAAAAAGGTTAGAAGACTGTAAAAAGATATAAATAGAGCAAAGAGAGTAAAAAGGTCTAGTAAAAGGTTAAAAAGTGTATAAAATAATAAAGGAATAAAAAGGGTAAAAAGTACCAAAGAGAAAAGGGGTAAAATATGCAAAAAGTAAATATTGTAAAAATAAAAACTATATATCTTAAAAGCAGTTAAAAAGATAAAAATGATAAAATGTGTAAAAAGTATTGGAAAAAAATATCCAAAAGGATAAAAATCGGCAAAAAAGTTCACATAGGGCCAAAGGGTAAAACAGGAATCAAACGAGTGAAAAAGTTTGAAAGCGTATAAGGGGTGGAAATTAAATCTAGTAAAAAAATAATTTAAAATTCCGGCTTCCGGTGCACATGTTCTTAAACAGGGGCTACCATAATCACCATAATCCGCATTGGACAAATGTATGAAATGTAGTTTTAAATATATCTCGCCACGCTTATTATATCTTAATTTTATAGGATTTTAATTAACTAAAAAAATTGTAATCAAAATTTTATAATTTTGGCTTCCAGGTGCACATGATTGTGTATAGGGGCTAATCATTTTATAATTTCGGACATCACACATGGAATGCTCATGTCAAAGAATAAGTTTAAGGAAAAAGATAGATTGAGTAAGAAATATGATAAAAGTGCTGAGTTGACAGATTTAACACATACACTCTTAGTAATCACTTGATTAAAACCTTCAAACATTCAAAATTGCCTTAATTTCATCCCTCCTTTGTTAAATAAATTATGTACGAGATATACGTTTTATGTCAGCGAGTCACCCTGAAAATTGGTTACGAAAGGTCACTTATGTTCATGAAAGGTCCTAAGTGGTTGATATCGCTTTTGTTCCCCCCAGGCTTTCAAGAAGAAGAGTCTTGGCAAGCCTACGACTGCCGCCCCGAAGTCACCTATGGACGAAATGCTAGAAGAGAAATACAAGATATGCAAGGACAAAGAAGGAAATACACCAGATGAGAGTTAGTTTCTTCAGCTATGCGTCATTTTTATTAGTCCTTTAATCCACTTTGATGGTCGAATGGTCTAAGTCAACTAGCTTGCTATATGCTGGAATGCCCTGACAGGGGGATCAGGGTTTGAATCCTGGTAGTGTTTAATGAGGGTAAAAATCCCTAGTTAAAGCTCAATAATTTTTTATTTTTTTTACTAAATAGGCTCTATTCCGCACCAATCTGTGTAGGATACATTTTCCTTAAAACGATACCTTTACTATGTAATTCATATATGCGAACATTCTTATTAACCTAAATACTTATTCAATTAGTGGTGACCTTGCGGTCTAGGGCTAAGGTGTCAGACTTCTATGCTGTGGGTCCGGGGTTCAATCCTAGGTCCCGGCACAGATTTATCTGATCACCAAACCCCTCCTTCACCTCTGACAAGATATCTTGTGAATGTGGGGAATGCCAGGCCTCCACCGTGGTTCGGATCCCAAGTTAAACTGTAGGTCCTCCATTTCATCTCACAATCACCCTACCATTACACATTAGCGTAAGTGCGTATAACCCGAACGGGTAGTAAGACGCGGTAATAATAATAATTAGTGGGAGTATGAGTGTATTCCGAATGTGTATTAATATGTAGTGCCTCCCTTCCTAAAAAAATACTATTACATTTCTTGTTTTTTTAAAAATACTATGTATATATAAAATGGCAGATAAAGTGGCTTTTCACTTTGATTGTCCAAGAGATACTGCCGGACACAAAACATGGAGTAGCAAGTCAAGACACTTATGCTAGGTGATAGCAAAGTTTTGTTTATTTTAATAATAATAATAATAATAATAATAATAATATGTTGGTTCATCTAATAGTTCGTTTGGTAAAAAAAAACTATGTTTATAAATTCAAATTCCAATGACTAATCTGGTAGTCAGCAATAATCAAGATGAATTGAGTGTATAAAAGTATGAATATTGTGAAACACATATCAATAATATCTCCATATAAATATTTTACAACGTTGGAGACCAGGTTTATTGAGGCTCTTATTTCCCCCTGTAAATTACTTACCGCCAGCCAGACTTAGCCCTCCATGTTACTGCTCCATTAAATAAAGACGCAAGGACCACATCAATAGAAAAACAAACGAGATTACTACGGCCTTACTAAAAAAAGTCACGTTATTTCCTTAAGATCCAGACACCTTGTTGCCAGTACTAGCGATAAGAACTGTCCCAAGGAGGGAGATAGACCTCTAATTGGAACATAAGGGGAGTCCTTTCAAACATTCAAACGAAACAATCTTACTGTACAAACAAAATGTAAAACTAGCTAATCTACAAAATATTATATTTACAACCAAGACTGAACAACTAGTAATTACTAACAACAGCTTTGACTTTAATATAACGTTGTAACGGAATGTGAAAAGGGGAGTATTTACAAATTTATTATTTGTTTGTATAAAGGTTTATATCCCCCAGTTCAGGTAGATAGGGCCTTAGGTTTGCTGCAAATTTCGACCTTCCAACTGGTCGGGCTTATAAATGCTAAGCTCGGTTTTGAGTAGCTATGTTTAATTTACTGTACATTCTAATTTTGGTTGCTCTTAATTAATTCTCTTCTTGATGAATTAAGATTGTCACAGATAGGTTTAATATTTATTACATCTTTCTAAATTTTATTTTTTAGCTGACGCTATCAACCTCAAGAAAAAAGGAGGGATTCCTACATCAGCAGGTGGGAAGGTAAATACATCTGCATTTAGTTTGTTTTTTTAAATATTATTAGTGTGCTAATCTTTGAAAACTTCAAATTAACTTTGAATATATTTAGGCTTAAACTTTGCTTTGAATTTAAAAAAAATTAATTTACCAATAAAAGTGATGACATTTTAGATCCACATAAATAAATAAATATATATATATATATTTAAAAAAATTTACGTTAAACATTCAAACTTGGATTCGCAAATATTTCATATATTTTATTCGACTTATATTTTAAAAAAAACAATTCATAAGCCTTTATAGAAATAATACTATCATTAACGTGTGTATTAATTATTCAGAAAAGCGTGTTTTTATTTGCGTGCTTCAATACCGGCACGTAACTCATCTGAAGATAAGATGGTACAAATTATGGTCGGTTCTAGTTATTGTGGAATAGCCTACTCATATTTCCGATATGTGAACGAATCTTGACCCTTGACGTTTACGTAATTAATTCTTTGGCTAAGTCAACTTGATTATAAAAAAATCGTATTGATTGAATTTTAGTTTTACAGACTATTGTGAATAACGTACTAGATTAATATTAATTTATCGGTGACCTGGTGGTCTAGCTGTAAGGTGTCTGGATTCTTTGCTGAGGGGTCCGGGGTTCAATCCTCGGTCCAGGCACCGATTTATCTGATTACCAAACCCTTCCTTCAACTCTGACAAGACGTGACTTAATCACAACTTGTGAATGTGGGGAATTCCAGGCCTCCACCGTGGTTCGGATCACACGTTAAACTGTAGGTCGTCCATTTCATCTCACAATTACCCTACCATCACACATTAGCGTAAGTGTGTACAACCCAAATGGGTAGTAAGACGCGATGATAATAATTATAATAATTTGTTTATTTACTTTCAGTGCCTGGCAGAATGCATGATGATGGAGGGAGGTCTGGTAAGTCATATGTCTGGATTTACAGACCGTAAATACACAATTTGAAGCTCAAAACACAACAATCATTTGTTTACAATATAAATAAATGTTTATCTTAAATTTTATACATAAATACACGGTGAAATATTAGCTCATTGACTTAAGCATTATTTATAGTAAAATCTATAGCAGCTTTCATAAATTTATGGTTTAATTTATCCGTTAATAGCTATTGTATTTTTAAAGATATACATGATTTTGAGTAGTATAATTCAGGTTTGAAATAAAATAGGTAAAGTAGTTATATTTTAATGTGTAAAAAAGTTATAGTGTGCTCTCGTTTTAAATCTATTATTAAAACTATTCTTTTGTTGATAATATTCTGAATGTATCTAATTTCATACATTGATTCTTACATACTATTTACACATATGTAAATATATTTTTAAATTGTGTTTTATCGAACATTTCTAATAAACGTGTTGGCATTATGAAAATGTGAACAAATAATGATCTTTATTACATTGTTTGATTTCATTTTACAACTTTAAATGGAAACATAATCTAACATTGTGTGTGATCTACACAAGTATATGGACCATCTATTTCAAAATAAATTCAAAAATATATTCCGATGGTGTTTAATCAAAAAATATGTCGAAAGGATAGCTATTTCTGGTATTGGGTGAATGTACAAAGACATATTAATCTTGTTTGTACTCTTAGATTTCACAACTTTAAATAGCATATAAGAATAGTTTAAAATCTTGCATTTACTCTATTAGTAGGCCATGTGGAAAAAGCAAATATATTTTTATGGGGTTATACTATTTCTAAAGTAAAGGATGATTTTCAAGAAAACTGTGGGAAACAATTTTTACAAATGTTAATGTTTTTTTTAATGTGATTAATAATCTACTACACGTACATTGGTTGGGAAACATTTATTAACGTATATATTGTGTAATGTGTATGCCATTGTTTTTTAACTCTCTCCAGAATGCTTTATTTGATGAGTTTGACACCGTTATAGAATGAAAGCTGACCCTCAAGGGACAGTGATGCTCTATTCATAACATACCTACCTACACATGGTGTCAACTATTGCGAAACAGTGTACGTTGCAAATATATATATATATATATATATATGTCTAACATTTTAGAAAACATTCTAAAATAATCTTACGTAAGGAGTGTTGATAGATTAAAACCAAAGACTTAGATAGTTATTGATAAAAAGATTAATGAGAAAGAAAAAGTTAAAAAGTTAAATCAATGGAAAATGAAATTAATGCGTTAAAATCATTTATTTTAATAAGAATCTTAGGTTAAATAAAAACACATAAAATAATATGAGTCAAAGGGGGCTAGTAAAATGAATTAAAAATATATGGTTGACAATATTTATAAATAAACATGGTAGTCAAGAATCTAAACAAAACTATAAGTGTAATATGGTCATAACAAATAGAATGGCTTAATTAAAAATAATAAGCTAAGCTATAGAATAAATTGTTATAAGTGGAACAAAGTAACAGAATAATAAAGTGAAAGTTACAATTCAAATCATTAAATACAGTGAGATAGAGTAGTTAAAAAAGTTAAATAGGGTGAGAAATAACAATTATTTGAAATAAGGTGACAGATTACATAAACATTAGAATAAGTTAAATGGAGGGGTAAAATCGATTACACCAGTTAAAAATAAAAGTGGAGTAGATAAGATAAACTAATATAGTGTGGGCTACATTATACTTTATATTTAACTCCTTTTTTAAACTGTATTAATTGTTTATACTTAGCTTATTATTTTTAATTAAGCCATTCTATTTGTTATGACCATATTACACTTATTGTTTTGTTTA